>VZQC01005840.1:1532621-1831377 GCA_009823505.1 Rhizomys pruinosus
AAAAACAAACCAATTATTTGGGAAAATCATAAACATTATTTACTAAGGTTTATGCTTATTACTTTATATATGAGGTGAAAAATGCAGCCTTTATAGCCGGGTGTGGTGGCACACGCCTTTAATCCTAGCACTTGGGAGGCAGAGGCAGGCGGATCTTTGTGAGTTCAAGGCCAGCCTGGTCTACAGAGTGAGTTCCAGGACAGCCGGGGTTACAGGGAGACCCTGTCTCGAAAAGACAAAAAAAAAGAAAAAAAGAAAAAAAGCAGCCTTTTTCTGCTAGCTGAGAGGAATACAAAGACTGTTTTGAAGAGAATCACAATAAACACGTTTCTCCCATCCTCCAGAATCAGGGATGGAAAGTGACTACGTTTAATCGGACACCCATCATTTGAATGCCTCTTCATCATGGCAGATGTCTGCAAAAACATGGGCAAAGAGTCAAAAGACTGAAATCTGTCAAGCAAAAAGATAAAGAGTTCACAATTTTAGATTTTTATTTTTTTAATTAATTTATTTTTAAGGGATTCACAATATAAGAGCACAGTTGTTTTCAGATCACATTAACCACAATTTTAGATTTTAAAAAGTGTACATAATGCAGAAATCATCCTTCAGGTATTTTTCACTATCTCCATTTGATGTAAGTGAAGACTTGGGTTTCAGAGAAAAGGAAGCCAAGGGCTGATCCTGGTCACTGCTGGCCTAAGTGGAGGCGGTCTCCTCATGGGACCACTAGGGGAGATTGGATTTGGGTTTTCTTGCTTGGTTTTTTATGTTTGTTTGTTTTATTTTTGCTCCTAAGAATGGAATTAAATGGGGCTGGAGAGATGGCCCCACGGTTACGAGCACTGCCTGCTCTTTTTTTGTTTGTTTGTTTTTTGTTTTTGTTTTTTTTTTTTGTCTTTTTGAGACAGGGTCTCCCTGTAGCCCCAGCTGTCCTGGAATTCACTCTGTAGACCAGGCTGGCCTTGAACTCACAAAGATCTGCCCACCTCTGCCTCCCGAGTGCTAGGATTAAAGGCATGCGCCACCACGCCTGCACTGGCTGCTCTTATAGAGGATCCTGGTTTGATTCCCAGCACCCACATGGCTGCTAGCAACTATCTGTAACTCCAGTTCAAGGGGATCTGATGCCCCCCTTCTGACCTCCATGGGCATTGTACAACACTGGTACACCTACCTACATGCAGGCCTTTCATAAACATAAAATAAAAATAATAAAATATTTTTTAGAAAAGAATGGAATTAACTTAAGGCAAGGTTGTAGTTGGGGACTAGGAAGGTAAAGACTGGAAAACTTCTACCCCCTCTTTCATTCTTAAGCTATTTTCCTAGTTTGTTAATTAGCATGCAAAAGAATGGGTTTCATTATGACACTTTCATACATGTATATCACTGTGCTCTGCCCATATTCACCCTCCTGTTACCCTCTTTTGACCCTCCCAGATCTCCTTTCTCCCAGCAATAATCACCCTTCTGTTTCCCATGTACATAATGATGCACATTATGCATGTACATATATACTGTATGTGTATATATCTAGATGCTGCATATGAGAGAAAACATGCCATATTTACATTTCTTCCTTTCTTTCTCTCTCTCTCTACCCCATCTCATCTTTTTGAGACAGGGTCTCCCTACTATAGTCCCAGCTGGCCTAGAACTCATTTTGTAGACCAGGCTGGCCTCAGTCTTACAGAGATCCACCTACCTCTGCCTTCCATGTGTTGGGATTAAAGATGTGCACCATGACACCAAGCCCCCACTTCTCCCCCTTCTCTTGTTCCTCCCTCTTTTTGCACTAGTTTCTGTTCTCACCAATAGTTTATAAAAGTACCTTTTTCTCTGCAACTTCTCTAGCATTTCTCATAATTTGTTTTCTTAATAATAGTCACTCTGACTGAGGTAAAATGAAATCTCAGTGTAGTTTTGATATACATTTTCCTGATGGCCAGAGATATATTTATTTGCCATTGGTATTCTTTTTGTATCCTGTTTTTTCAAGTGTGTATTTGTACACACATGTGCAGCAGCATTGCACATGTATGCGTGTAGGTGTGGAGGCCAGAGGTGCTTTCCTCAGTCACTTCTTCAATTTAGTTTTTGAGATAGGGTCTCTCACTAACCCTGGGGCTCAACAGTTTTCTAGACAAGCTGGCTGGCAAGCCCCAGGGATTCTCCTGTCTCCACCTTCATAGCACTGGGGTTGTCTCGAAACTCAGGTCCTCATGCTTGTGCAACAGGCACTTTCCTCAAGAACAGTCTCCCTAGTCCCTGTATTTCTTCTTTTGAGAACTGTTGAATTAATTTCCCCCTTTGGTTAATTGGATGATTTGGGAGACTTTTGGTATTTATTTTTCTTTTAGTTCTTTACGTATTCTAGATATTAATCTCCTGTCAAAGACTTTATTTTATTGATTTTCTCTCTGTTGTATAGGTTTTTAAATCTCATACAGCCCCATTTGCCAGTTCTTGCTGTTATTTCCTAAGCTATGGAAGTCCTTTTCAGAAAATACTCTGCCTATATCTTGACATTTTTTTCCCTATGTTTTCTTCTCTTCTACAAGTTTCACTTTCAGGTCTTACATTAAGGTTCTTGATCCATTTTAAGTTGGTTTTTGTTTAGGGTGAGAGATTAGGATCTAGTTTCATTGTTCTATATGTGCAGATCATCTCCCCAGCATTCTATTCAAGAGGCTCTCTTTTTCTCCAGTGTATGTTTTGACATCTTAATTAAAAAAAAAACAAAAAAACAAACAAAAACCGGGGGCTAGGCTGGGCGTGGTGGTGAACGCCTTTTATCCCAGCACTCTCTGTGAGTTCAAGGTTATCCTGGTCTAAGGAGCAAGTTCCTGGACAGTTGGAGCTACAGGGAGACCTGGTCTCAAAAACACCAAAACAAACAAAATACCCATATGGATGTAGCTGGATGGGTTTACTTCTGATTCCTCTGTTGGTGTATATAACTATTTTTTTTTTCTTCTTGAGACAGGGTCTCCCTGTAGCTCCAGCTGGCCTGGAACTCACTATGTAGACTAGGCTGGCCTTGAATTCACAGAGATCCACCTGCCTCTGCCTCCTGACTGCTGGATTAAAGGCATGGTGCCACCATGCCTGACTATTTTTCTTTTTTAATGTCAGTACCATACTGTTTTTATTACTATGGTTCCTAAAATCCTATTGTCCAACTTATAGGGTTTGGTACTTTGGGTTGTTTTCATTGTTATTTTTCAATGAATAAAATTCAGTCTGGCAGATGTCAAATACATGTTTTTGTCTTTAGTTACTGTCTGAGTATGCCAAAAGAGTAAAATCACTGTTAACTTAGCTGAACTATCCAGATCTTCAAGGTACTGTCTAATTGGAGTCTAAAAGATGTTAAAGGACTTCTCAGACTATTTTAAAATTAAATTTGCCTAAACTCTTCTAAATGATTTTGTAGATTTCCATAATAAATGTAGCAAACATTTCTCTTATGGGATGTAAATAATCAAACTCTGTTGCACTGTAGAGTAATATTATAAAGCACTTAGCTAATCAGATTGTGAGAGTTGCTCAAAATTCCTAACCATGTAATTTTTGCATAGAGAGAGGATGCCTCATGCTGTGCAATTAACGGGTTTTATTAGCTATAAATGTGGTTATTGCTGGCTGGCCTGATGTCCCAGTGCCTGGAAAGAATTAGATCTTGTTTTTTGACCTGATCTTGCACAGTTGAAAGTCAGGAAGGCATAGGATGTTATAACAGGGCCAGCAGGCCAGACACGGAGTCATGGAGAGATTTTTCTTAAACTTCTAGGTATCTTGTAATGTTTAGATGTTCTATAAACTAATGTGCCATTCTTCTTTCAAATTAGGTTTGTAAGTAAAGCAATGTAGTTTGGTGATAATAAGCAGGGCTTGGAGATCAGACTACTTGTGTTTTTATTTTTTATTTTATTTTATTTTTTTTATTTTTAAGGGATTATACAATATAATGGCACAGTTGTTTGCAGATAACATTGATGTTACTCAGTATGTCATACAATTAGGTAATTGGTGCATTTTGCAAGTATCTATGTCCAAATTTTGAACAACCCAAGGTTCCCATAGTCCAGTTGGAGAAGCTTGTATGCACAGGCATGTTGATCAGTTAGGAGTCCAGACTATATTCCTGTAGTCTCACGATTCGCCCCTATCTCTCTGCAGCCCTTACAATCTACCACACCTCCTCTTCCACAGTTTGTTCCCTGGGCTTTGGGAAAGGGGCACAAGTGGGTGAGAAGAAAACAGTCTAATTTCTTTGGAGTTGTCATTTTGGACTCCAGTCTGTTCAGGTTGTTTCCCTTCATGGGTTGACAGCTTTTCCAGTGATACCCTTTTTAGTCATACTAACAAAGCACAAGCTATTGGATGTACAGGCATTTAAGCAGTACCAATTATTATGTCAAGCTAAGCTGTGAGCATAGACACAGATGCTTGGATGGTATGCTAATCCGCAAACTGTGGTTTCTCTATAAAGGGTGACAAGTTCTTATTGTGGCTTATAACATCTCCTAACCACTAGAGGACATAAGCTTGTGGCATCCGCTGTGAGTTATTCCTCCAAGGAGAGAGCTAATAGCCAAATAGATTTGGGATATATATAGACACTTGGCTGCCACTGTTGCACAGTATCTCCAGGCTGTTGAGGTGTAGCTGATATTGACAGAGGAGTCTTGCTTGTCTCAGGGAGACCAATATTTTGCTGTATTGCTTTAGTGGCCTTTGGTAATGCTCTCTAGCATTTCAGAGGCCAGTTGTACGCTAGCAAGTGACGTCTCATAACATTTTTCATGCTCACACCAGGTCTTCGACAACAGGGACTTACTGCCTTTCTCCTTGCATATATCCCACTTATAGGCAAAAGGCCTTTATAATTTGGGGGGGCGGGTTTGAATCCCCTAGCCAACATCTCCTAGGCAGAATAATTCATTGCTGATGTCAGAGCTTTCCTGTAGTAATATATTTGGCTTAATTACACAACTTATAAAGACTTTACTATTGAATTTGGCTCTAGATAGAGAAATATCCTTTCACAGTTCCTATGCCTGTCAGTCAATTAATAAAGGGTAGTTATGCCTGTTTTATAGGAAATTACCACTGTAACAGTTGGCTCTAGTTTACAGTTAGGGAGTGGTTTCATTACCATCATGTTTTTCTTTTTCCTATAAAGGGGAGAGGTAGGAAGGTTTCTCAGAATCTGGAAGGTAAACTTCATTAGGGCCCATTATAAACAGTTAACCCCAATAGTCTTCAGAGAAATGCTCAGTGTCTGTGACTCAGGCAGTCTGGGGTTCCTCTTTCTTTAATGTTCAGATGGGTATAACCTCTCTGCTGGCATTTCCCAGTCCATCCTGCATAGCCATAAGTTGTATGTTTTCAGGCATTTAGATTGGTGATTTTTACCTGTGGGAACATAAAATTCTCCTCCCATTGTTAGTTTCAAGATCAGAAAAGGGCTTGGAGATCAGACTACTTGTGTTTTTAAAAAAGCTATTTGTGCTATTCACTATGCCCTTAGCAAGTTTTAAATTGTCTCCTTGCTTAGGTTTCCTCCTCTGTGGAAGTATGACACTAGACACCAGCATATGGTTTGCTGTGAAAAAGTTAGAATAAGCACTTACTTTATGAGGTACTTCATCTGGCTCATAGTAGGCCCTCAATCCACGTTAACTGTTGATACGGAAGACTGTGAATTGGTATCTCTTTGAGCAAGGCATTTTATAATAAATATTTACAGACTTACAATTTTATTTTCAGATTTTATTTATTTAGTTGTTTGAGATAGGGCTTTATGTAGTCCAGGCTGACCTTGAACTCTGTATAGCTGAGGTTGGCTTTGAAGTGATCCTCCTGCATTTACCTCCTAAGTGCTAGGATTACAGATATGTACTAGGAAGTTCAGCTAGATGTATGATTTTATTAGATATTCTAAGAGAGAAAAGACTAGAAATATACATAAAAGATGCAGAGATAGGAGACCTGGAATCAAATTTTATTAGTGATATTTGCTAGGCCCTTGGCAAGTAAGCTAAGCTCATCAAAGACTAATTTTCTCAACATTTAAGTATGATAAAATATCTTCCTGGTGAGAGGTAAGATAAATGTTTTAGAACTGTTAAAGTGCTGTGTTTAGGTAAAAATATAAGTAAACACAGAATAACAAATGCACGAAACTAATTAAATCAAATAGCACATATCAGTGAACTTCACTGCTTTAAGAGATGAATTGACTTGGAAGTTTGGATTGACTAATTATAAAGGAGGGACCAAAATGTCCCAGAAAGAAACTCACATTGGAGTCTCTGGCATTTGCTGGGACTGTTGAAAGTAAGACTGATTCTCAGAGTTTAACTTCTGCAAAGCCCCCATGTTAGCTAGCTTCCCAAAGTAACACTGATTCTCAGAGTTTAACTTCTGCAAAGCCCCCATGTTAGCTAGCTTCCCAAAGTAAGACTGATTCTCAGAGTTTAACTTCTGCAAAGCCCCCATGTTAGCTATCTTCCCAAAGTAAGACTGATTCTCAGAGTTTAACTTCTGCAAAGCCCCCATGTTAGCTATCTTCCCAAAGACTGATTCTCAGAGTTTCACTTCTGCAAAGCCCCCATGTTAGCTAGCTTCCCAAAGTAACACTGATTCTCAGAGTTTAACTTCTGCAAAGCCCCCATGTTAGCTATCTTCCCAAAGTAAGACTGATTCTCAGAGTTTAACTTCTGCAAAGCCCCCATGTTAGCTATCTTCCCAAAGTAACACTGAGAGTTTAACTTCTGCAAAGCCCCCATGTTAGCTATCTTCCCAAAGTAAGACTGATTCTCAGAGTTTAACTTCTGCAAAGCCCCCATGTTAGCTAGCTTCCCATTAGTGCAACAGAAACCCAAGATAAATCTACTTACAAACAGGGAAGGTTAGCTTGGCTCACAGTTGGTAGGCTTAAGTCCATGACTGATTGGTGTCATTGCCCAGGGCTTGGGTGCCACAATATCAGGGCAAGAGCATTTGGTAGAGGAAGGCTGTTCACTTTAGAGATGGTGCAAAAGAAAGAAAAAGGAAGAGGCTAGGGTTCCCATATCCTTTTTAATGCTTAGACTACTCTCAAAGCTCCACCTTTTAAAGATTTCTACCTTCTCCTGCAAAGTGGTCATCTGTTTGACCAAGCTATAGAAATCATTTAGTGGAAAACCAAATATTTGCATGTACTTTGATCACCCAAATTTGAGTATAGATTATTTTAATATGGTTTCTTTTTTCATGTTACCAGAGTGATATTCACTTGTGGGCCCAAAGAATGTTACTTTCCTAGTCTCCAGCTTAACTTGCATTGTTTGTTTCATTTGGTTCTTGCCATCCTCCTTTTAGCAGGTTAGTCCGCCCTTAGTCTTGGTCAGGTATGTGCTAACCTTGGAGCAATGTGAGAGCCGCAGCCCAGACTCCAGTGAGTCAGCTGCAGCACCTCACCCAAGAAAACCATTGAGCAAGCAGACTTCCCAGCTCTGCTGACGAGGCTGATGAAAGCCTCTGTGACTCCATGTCAGCTTCAAGAAGCATGAGAATGACTGGTTTCCTTTTCCTTCTTAGCATCTGTAACTGGTTGCCTTAAAAAAAGTCAGCTCTCTTCACAATAGCGAAGAGCTGGAACCAACCCAACTGCCCCTCCTCAACAGATGAGTGGATAAAGAAAATGTGATACAGCTGGGCGTGGTGGCACATGCCTTTAATCCTAGCACTTGGGAGGCAGAGGCAAGCGGATCTTTGTGAGTTCAAGGCCAGCCTGGTCTACAGAGTGAATTCCAGGACAGCTGGGGCTATAGGGAGACCCTGTCTCAAAAAGACCAAAAAAAAAAAAAAAAAAGAAAAGAAAAGAAAAAGAAAATGTGGTACATCTACACAGTGGAATTCTATGCAGCAGTAAAAATGATATCATGAACTTTGCTGGTAAATGGATGGAGCTAGAAGACATTATGCTAAGTGAAGTAACACAGTCCCAGAAAAACATATATTATCCCTCATCTGTGGATGCTAGCATCAAGTACCTAGTTGTAAGGCAAACTGAGCAACGTTAATTTATATTCCTTTTTATCTGAAAACAACTGTGCTCTTATAATGTGAATCCCTTAACAGGCTTTAGAATTAACCTACTACTTATTTTCAGACTTTGTAATTTGGGTATATGGGTAGAGGGTATGTATGCATATTTTAGAGTAATATAAAATTAAAAGGGAAAAATGTGAATTCTGAAATCTGATTGGGAAATAACATACAGCTTAGTTTCAGAGGACAAAATTTTAGTATAGGTGTGACATATATATATATATATATATATATGCATATGTTGAAGCAATACAAGTTGGAGGGAACAACAACAATAAAAGAACTGGGACAAAGAACCAACTAAAACAGTAAAGTTCTCCCAAAAACAATAATCCTCTACTTTGAAAAACTTTAAAAAGACTCAGAAAAAAGATTCAAGACATATATGGCAGAATGCATGAACTTGGGTGGAGTGGGGGGCATGGAAAGGGGAATGAGTATAAATTGGACTGAAAAAATGATGTATGAAATGCACAAAATTTCAATAAAAATATAAAAAAGTCTTTATGACGTCAACTCTTTAGGAATATAGGATGTTCTATTACAGAGCCTGAATTGAGTTCATTTAACCTTCCTCATTCCCTGAATACCTGAAGAGCACCATTTGAAAGAGAACCTGTAGAAATGTGAAGTTTGCTATGTGTCAGGTGGCTGTTTGTGAATAGAGCTCATTAAGCCCAAAGTGACTCAAAAAGTATGACCTGTGCCTGATACTCTGGTGATTAAACACATGAATGCACCCCTCCCCCCAAACACACACACTCACACCCAAGCCTGTCTTGTAAATTGTTTTTGAAATACGACATTTCAGAAGTCAAGAAGCTAGTTTTCCATTTTACCATCACGTATAAGTCACTTTTCATTTTAAAATAGAAAGTTTTATTTTAGGAAAATACCCTAAGCTATGATGTTTGGGGGGTAAAAATGCAATGAATTAAGCTGCATTTTCTGTTTTTGACCCTGGGAACTTGATGTTTGGGAAGCTTATACCTGAGTTTATGAACAGAGCGTGAGATGAGATGCTTAACAGGGAGGGGACAAAAGGAGGTTCTCTCTACATCTGGCTTAAAAGAAGCAGGCAGTTTGACCTTATTCTTCCATAAATACTGCCTTAAGAGTTTTTAAACCTATATTTTCCCCTTGCTTTCATTCATCTAGTAAGGACAAGAGCTGTGGGCTCTGTGGGTTTTTTGTACTAAGCAGCCTGTCCTTTCATCCTCTTATAAGGGGTCTGAATCATTGTGGAGAACATTCATGCTCCTGGCCAAAGTACAGGGAGGGCAGGCTGTGGGAAATGCAGCCCCACTGCTGAGAGTTGGGCACCATCACTCAGTACAGCAGGAGTATTTGCTGTAGTAGCATATTCAGAAATGGAGCACGTAGGGAGCCAATCCTGGCTCATCTGCAGAGGTGTTTCTGGAAACAGATGACAAAGTGTATTGGATAGAAAATTGGGAATGGAAAGCTTAAGACTAAGTGAGCTTCTGCTTTCTTAACCTGAAAAGTTCACTGCAGAGGCAAGCTTGAGAATATAAAGCAGGCAAGGGCTCTTGAGCAAAGGTGCTTATTTAACTTGCAGCAAGAGGCAAAACATGGCCATCTAAACCCTGTCTCTTAAAAGTTTATCTCAACAGTGAGCTGGTGAACATAAATTTCAAATGTGTCCTCTACTGTGTTTAGATAAGTGATGGACTGCCATTATGAAATCTAGCCGAGTTAACCTCCAGGTAGGTAAGAGAGAGAATTAATACTGAAGCAAATTTATAGCCTCTGGCATTTTACTGCTTTCACCACACTGTTTAAACACTTCCTAATCTAGTGTTAGTTACTTTTCTTGTTGCCATGACAAAATGTCTCACAAAAGAAAGGTTCATTCTGGCTCAGTTTGAGGGTCCAGCCCATCATGGCAGGGAAGGCATGACAGCAGGAATGAGAAGCAGTTGGTCACATTGCGTCTGTAGTCAGGAAGCAGACCGAGATAGATGCTGGTGCTCAGCTTGCTTTCTCCATTTTGTGTAGTCTGCAGCCTCAGCCTGTGGAATGGGGGTGCCCGCATTCCATATTCGGGACATGTTTCCCACCTTAGTTAAACCCCTCTGTAAATACTCTTACAGATACACCCAGAGGTGGGTGTATCTTGTCTCAAAAAAAAAGTGTGGGCTAGACATGGTGACATTCACCTTTAATCCCAGCACTCCGGAGGCAGAAGTGGGAGGATCTCTGTGAGTTCAAGGCCAGCCTGTTCTACATAGTGAGTTCCAGGTCCACTGGGGCAAAAGGGAGACTCAAAAAGACAAAAAAAAAATAAAATCCCAGCTGGCATTTTTTATCAAAATCACTAAGCTGATTCTAAACTTCAATGCAGAAATTCAAACTAAAATATTCAAAAGACAAAAAAAAAAAAAAAATCAAGGTGGATGGCATCTGAGGAATAATATTCAGGGTTTGTCTTTTGGCCTTCTCATGGACACTCATGAACGAGAGAGGGATGAGGAAGGAGGGAGAAGAGAGGGAGGGAGAGGGAGAGGAGGGGTTGGGCTGTGGTATCACAAGTATAATCTTGCCACTCAGAGGTAAGAGTCTTGGAAATTTGAGGCTAGCCTGCGCTTAGTGCCCTTGTCTCAAACTTCCTCTTTCCTGGAACAAAAAAATAAGAAAGATGAAGGAAGCAGAGGGAAAAGAGGGAAAGGGCAGAGGGAATGGGCCTCAGCTGTAAAGAGGAAGAGCAAGACCATTTTTTTCACTGTGGGCGTTTTTGGACCCTTACCGCAGTTCCTATCAGACATTGTTACAGATAGACTTACAGCAGTTCCTATCAGACATTGTTACAGATAGACTTACAGCAATTCCTATCAGACATTGTTACAGATAGACTTTTGGCTATTCCATTGATATGTCACATTGTAGTATCTTACAGCTTGAATTAAAATCGTGGCAGTCTGTCTAAATACTTTGCTATCTAGAAAGTTATATATTTCTCTTCTCCCAAGGACATGTAGACCTGGCCTTCTTATGACTTTAGGATGATTACTGAATATACAGACTGATAATTTGTCACACCAAGAGTCCGGAATAGAATCCTTTAAACTTTTGTATTGTAAAATATCTACATAGCATAAAGTTTGCCATTTTAACTATATTTAAATGTGAAATTTAGTAGCTTTAATTATAGTTCACAGTGTTGTATATACATCACCATCATCTGTAATGTTTTTAAAAAGTCCGCATCACCCCAGCAGTCTCTGTAATCATGAAGCAAAACTTCCCACTCCTTCCCCTGCCCAGTAACCTCTTCTCTGCTGACTTCATTTCTGAATTTACCTAGTAAGGCCTTTCAAATAAGTGAACTGTACAATATTTGTTCTTTTGTGTCTGGTTTATTTCACATAGTATGTTTTCAAGTTTCAGCCATCTGAGTTTGGAAAATGTGTTAGAATTTGATTTCTTTTCTGGCTGAAACAGTAATGCATTTTTTTCTATGTCATTTTTTGTTTATGTACTTGTCAGTGGGTGAACAGGTGGGTTCTTTCAACTTTGGGGTGTTGTGGAAAATTATGAACACTGGGCATGAGTGTCTATTTGAGTCCCAACAAGAGTGTTTTGCAAAGTAAGGTGTAGAGCCCTTCATATAGAAAAATTGAGTCTTCTGGATTTCAAGTATTGATTAAAATTAGTATTTCATTGTAACTTAAGTATACAGGAACATAAAACCAAGAAGTAATTCCTTATAGCTCTTATGTACCTCTAAGCTCAAAATCAATTTTTAAGTAAAATAAAAATAAAATTTAAAGTCAATACAATTAAAATTAATAATTTTCATCAATTATACTTAATGAAAATAAATGGCACATTTGAATAGTGTAAAAGTTATAGTTTTTGGCTTGAACCATTGTTTTATCCTTCATAATGTTTCTTTTTAACAATGAACTTGACATTCCATTTGCTGAGTATCCCAGAGTCTAACTCTGGAAAACAATAGAAAAGCAACAATTTAATGAAAACCCATTTATTGAACATTTGCTGGAGTAGTTTCATTAAGGGGCTATTGTAAACAGGTGCCTTGCTGTCCAATGCTGGCTGCTGCACAAAGTTTCAGGTACTTGGCCCACTGCTTCTATTGGTGCCCATTTCAGTTGCTAGTGACCTCCTGTCACTTGGCCTTTATTTGTTAGGACACATTGCTTATTTATTCAGTCTGCCTGTTTGTTATTAGTCTATCTCCATGTAACTAGTATAGCACTCTTAAGCACTGTTATTTTCTTTTTTTTTGGTCTTTTCAAGACAGGGTCTCCCTGTAGCCCCAGCTGTCCTGGAACTCACTCTGTAGACCAGGCTGGCTTTGAACTCACAAAGATCCGCCTGCCTCTGCCTCCCAAGTGCTAGGATTAAAGGCGTGCACCACCACGCCCGGCCAAGCACTGTTATTTTCATGTTGCTAAATCAGATTCTTCGTTTTTGAACAAGAGTCTTATTCCAAGAGTGTCTTTTACTTGCCAATTATACTTCAAATGAATGATTTTTGTCTTCATCAGGAAAAAATTAAACTAAAACACAACAACGCAATGTATTAAATAGGTTATTTCTTGGATTTACATTTGCTTGCGAGTGAGCTATTAAACATGCTTACCAAATCCTAAAAGAAAATTCTCATTTCAAGGCATCACTTGGCAGTGTCTTAGATGTGCCTGGGAGAACTAGTTTCTACACCCAAATGGCCTGCCTGCTGAGGTCAAGGGTTTACGGCATTTCCATGTTTCTTCTTTATTGCTAACAGGATGTTTTGATAGCCACAGAACTCACATACCCCAAAGACTATGCCAGAGGATGCCGCATCCTTGGTCTGACCGATGCTAGTCCAGACATGAGCTCCAGCACTTCACTCGTTCCGAGCCCCAGTGGCGCACTGACTGAGTTGGTCTGTCACTTTACAGTAGGGTATTTCCAAACTTTGCATGAGCTCTTTTTGCAACAGAGTTCTTTTATTATTTCCTAATGAAAATCAGAATTGCCACAGAGATGAGTAGTTGCTTTGACTAATTCAGGAAGCTGAACTATGAGGAGGTTGCTTGGTGAACACAGAGCCTCTGCACACAGAAGGCACTCAATGGGTGTTAAGAAATCATTTGGTTAAACAGTGAAGGCTTTTCAACACCTATTTTACTAAAAAGAAAAACATTGTCAAATCAACTTTTGATAAGTGTCTCATCTACTCATGGTAATTTCCCTTTCTTTCAAGTCCATTTTAACCCCATGCCAACCCCCAAACCTCTTTTTTTCTACCTAATTACTAGATTTTACTGAAATCCCCATTCTTACTCTGGAAAAACTGTAATGCAAAATACTCACTAATTCCTAATGTGCAGATTCCCAAAGGGGGAGCTCCTTCTGACTACACCATTAGAATTAAAAATCCATTTTCTTATTGCCAATAATATGCCTTACACCTAAAATATTAAGCCTTTCTTATATTTAGCTTATACTTAATTATATTTAATGTAAAATTTTATTTACTTATTTTTAATTTTTTTGTGTGAGTCATTTGGCTGCATGTATATGAGTGCACCACTTGTATGCCCTCCCTTGGAGGCCATAAGACCCCTGGAAATATACATAGATAGTTGTGAGCCACCATATGGGTGCCAAGAATCAAACCCAGGTCCTCTATAAGAGCAGTCAGTGCTCTTAACTGCTGAAACATCTCTTCAGTCCCTATTTAAATTTTTCGATTAGCCATATTTTATCTTCATAAAAGCAGTAAGACCTTAACATGTGATTTATGTAGATAATATGCTTTTATAGATATTATCAATTATATACAGTGTTGTCTGGCTTTTTTCATTTTAAAAATTAGATTTAGGCTGGGTGTCGTGGCTCGTGCCTTTAATCCTAGCACTTGGGAGGCAGAGGCAGGTGAATCTCTGTGAGTTCAAGGCCAGCCTGGTCTACAGAGTGAGTTCCAGGCCAGCTGGGGCTACAGGGAGACCTTGTCTCAAAAACACCAAAAAAATTTAATTTAATAAATAGAACTTTTTTGCCATGTTGTTCTTGGGAATAGTTTTTTATTATTAATATTTTCCAAAGTATACCAATATGGCCTCCCATTAGATTTCCAGTGAAGGTCAGGAATCCATCTTTCTATGCTTACATAATAGAGCAATAATATACCTCAAATGACTTATTGGATAAACGCTATGAATGGGTATGATGTAGATGATAGACTGTTAATGAATCTATTCTATGAGTACTTGAATGAATACCTCTAACTTAATTTTGACTCATTCAACACATAGAAGGCCAAGCTTGCTGCAGCCTCTTAAAAGAAATATTAGCAGAAAAAAAAGAAATATTAGCAGAAAAACCATATTTGGCTGCTAAGAAAGAGCTCTTATCAAAGACAAATATGCTTTCTCCCTTCTTTGGTCGTTCTCTTCCACTGTCAGCCATGTGGCCTTACCAGTAGTCATCTCTTTTGTCACTGTTTTAACTTGAGTATCTTGTTCTTAAATTTTCATGATAGCTCAGCAAAAAGTTTTAACTTGAGTATGCTGCTAAAGACAGTTTTATAAATATCACATACTTGTTGAGTATGCACGTATCTTTATAAATGTTAAGTAAAAGAAAATTGTATGTGAAGCATATTTACTAAGACAATTATCAATGTGAAATTTTATGCAGTTTTGCATTTGGTTTTTGTCCAGGCAGAAATACTCAGTGTCCTCAGTCACAGAAACATCATCCAGTTTTATGGAGTAATTCTTGAACCTCCCAACTATGGCATCGTCACAGGTAGGAACTCAGTAGCTGACTTCTTTCTTTCCCAATTACCTGGCTTTAGATTCCATAATACACTAAAATGCTTAATATCAGGTTCAGCCGTGAACTGTGTGCTACTGTCAGATGTCACTTTTGTTGCCATAAAGCATTAATAAAACTGATTATATCAATATAATTAAGAATGGTGTTTCCACTTCTACCCATGTTTAATTGTGCTAATTATATCTGCGCAAATGCTATTTAAATGCACTTGCAGCTGCAATACCAATATTTAAAGGTGCCATTTAACTAAAATTTCATTTAATTAGTTGAAATGAGAGATTTTTTTTTGTAACTCTGTGACCTTTTATAAATTAAGATTTCTTGAGCTGTTCATGTTATAATTCTTGCAAGGCATTTTAATTCCATTAGAGTGTTCTTTCTTTAAGGTCTCTGATGTGAAGACAGTATTTTTCAGGTTTGGTTGTCTGTGCTAATAATGACCTTGAGCTAAATTATAACATAATTTTGAGAAGGAATTTAACTGATGGAAATACCCTTTCTGAAAATGAGCACGGGGGAACTTTTACCATATGAAAATACAGAAAGATATATTTTTAATATTTAATGCTTATATTTGTACAATCCAGTAAGTATAATTAGATCATAACTGTAATGTTTGATTTTACAGTAAATAACTTTAGTTAGGTTCTTTATCACAGCAATTCTTTTTCTTTAATTTTTTATTTATTTCTTTTATGTGTATGAATGTACTGTCTGCATGCAGATCTGTGCACCTGTGTCACACAACACCACAGAGGTCAGAAGAGGGTATCGGATTCCCCTGGAACTGGAGTCAAAGATGGTTCTTAGCCTCCATGCAGGTGCTGGGAATCGAACCTGGGTCCTCTGCAAGAGCATTTGGCGCTCTTAACCACTAGGCCATCTCTCCAGCCCCATACATGGCAATTCTCTAACTCAAATGGGAAACAAGTGATAAAACCTTGAGAGACTGACCCGATTTTCTTGCAGTGCAATGGTACCAACTTGGGTCTTGAGAGAAAAACAACAAAATTCCTTCAGTAGAGAGAACTTGTATTAGGTTCTTTCTCATAAAGTAATTTACCTAATACTTTAAAAGTCCCACAGGTAGATAAAATGAATTCTGTTTTATGAGAAACTGAAACTGTAAGTTAAGGTCTTTCCTCACATGGTCACCTAGTGGGCAGCAAACCAGAGTGGTATGTGTTTCACACTGATTTTTCTCTAGTAGCTCCTCCTGCCTGCAAGCCAGGTTCTGGAAGGCCACCAGCTCACTGGTTCTCAGTTCATTAGGGCTGGGTTGCTACTATTTCTGGTGGCTGGTAGTTTAACATGCTTTGCTCTCAAGTAGGTGCAGGGATTTTTACCCCCAGTTTGCAGTCTTTCATCTATACTGAATTGGGGTGTATGGTAATATTTATCTTGAACCTATATATCCTATAATGTACCCCAGAATGTGTTCTCCTATTAGGAGTTAACTACACCTGACCTTTGGTGTCAGATTTGTGATTTCTAGTGGCCTTCTCTGATATTATCATGTGGCTTCTTTTCACCAAGTCCATTGTACTTACTTCTTACTAGTTATGTTTGTTTTGTAGATCCAAGTCCAGTTTTCTGATCCTTGTTTATAGTTGACATATGTATCTAGAAGACGTTATTCCTACCTACTAATGAGATCAGAATGGCTGGAGAGATGGCTCAGTGGTTAAGAGCACTCACTGACTGCTCTTGCAGAGGACCCAGGTTCCATCTCCAGCACCTCCATGTAGCTAACAACCGTCTCTTAACTCTAGTTCCAGGGGATCCAACACAGCCCTTCTGGCCTCCACAGGAATTGCATGACATGGATGCACTTAGATACATGCAGGGAAAACAACTGCACACATAAAAAATAACTAACAGCCAGGCGTGGTGGCGCACGCCTTTAATCCTAGCACTTGGGAGGCAAAGGCAGGTGGATCTCTGTGAGTTCAAAGCCAGCCTGGTCTACAGAGTGAGCTCCAGGCCAGCTGGGACTAAAGGGAGACCCTGTCTCAAAAATACCAAAAATCAATCAATCAATCAATAAAATGTTATAAATAGGAGTTTCTTGTCTTGAAGTTGCTGGGAGAAGGAGATTGTAGGTGCACTAAATCAGTGGGCTATTCAGGGAATCTTCCCATTTCTTGAGGGGAGGATGAAGAGTAGAAGAGGTGTGAATCCCTTTCCAAGAGTTTGCTGTCAGTCCCAAGTAAGATGTGAAGTATGTCTAACCAACACACTCAGCCTAAGTCATCTCATCCAAAAGAACAAATACAAGTTAGTTGGTGTGTAGCTTTCATTTCATTTGTATCCTTATCAGATTAGCCAGGGTTTATTCTGTGTATCCCTTCATCATATCTTGCTCAAACCTGCACCTACCCAGATTCTTTGGTTAAATTTGTCTTTTCTTTATGGGTCTATGTGTGATTCCCTTTAGAGACAATAAGTAAGCCACTGTTAAAATTTAACATTTCTTTAAAATAAGTTTCAGAATGTGACATAATAGCAACTCATATATTTATACCTGTAATTGACCCATGAGGTTGATTATTTAAGACAGTGTTAGCCAGTTTTGTTATTTCAAAGTGTATTACTTTAAAATGTCTTTATTTCTAGATATTTTGTTTTAGCTATATATTTGTTCATTCAAATAATTTCAACCAACCTTCTGCAATATTAGGATGAAATCTGTATAGGTAGCAGTACATGTGCCAACAGTGCCTAGTTTGGGGGTGAGAAGATCAAATGTGTGAACTGGTCATCTATTTAGATGTTGGAGGCTCTGAGGGAAGAAGTTCGAGTGTCTTGAATTCATTCAACTTGAGTTTTTTGTTAATAGAAAAGGTTGTTACAGCTGTTGTCACTCATACTTGAAAGAATGATTTATCAGAGGGATACAATGGAAGAAGGCTAGAACGTGAATTGGAAAAGGAGGTCTTGTCCTGGTTCTGCAGAGCCTCATAGCTAATCAAAGAGGGTGCCTCTGTGCCTCTTGTTTCCTCATGTGAATGAAAGGACCAGAAGTGTTGATCTGGGAGACAGTGTACATGCATAAAATGTGCACATTCGTGCATGGATGTTTGCTAAGACATAGTTTCACCATAGACCTAGAAATGAGGGTATGGGGAATTTTCTAAGAGGCAGCTTTTAATTTATTTCCTTTGAAAGAGAACTGAACCCTCCCCCCCTCAAAAAAAAAAAAAAAAGACATAACTAGAACTTCAGACTTCAAGGTCAAAAGAAGAAAACACAGTAATGGTTTTCTTGGGTCTTGTAAACTTAGTACTATAACATCTATAAATCTCTGGGAGAGAAAGCAGGGGTCCCCATGTGGCTGTTTTGTAGCAAACCAGATTGGAGTGGAACCTCCCATCAAAGTATCTGGTAATCTAAGAGTAATAAAAGGGTGTCAGACTTGGTCCCTGAGTTCCAGAGGGAAAGTGATTTAGGATCCTAGAGACAGAGAATCGCATCTTTGGCAGAGAAGCTGGCAGCACCTCTTATTTATTAACTGTTTGATACTAACCGGGTCCCATTGCACCAAGAGAATATACTTGTTCTGTCAACAGGCTCAATTTCTCATTAAATTCAACTGTGGAAAAACATTAATTTTTAGGTGCCCAGACTCATTCCCTTTAACTTGATTTTTATTTACTTTAATCACAGACACATCTAATTTCCATATTTTGATATTATACTGGTCTTTTTTATTAGCCAATTAAAGAAGAGTGGCACATCTTATAACAGATTGCAGACATTTGCCCCAAAATTCATTCGTTCTGTTAGTCATAATCCAAACTAAGCTTCATCTTGATGATATTTTATTATAGAGATTTATGATAATAGTGTTTTCTTCAACAGTAGTACACTTAGCTCTCCATATGCAAATATGGAGATATTTATGCAAAATACCCCCCAATCCATGAATTCAACCAACTAAGGGGAACAAGAAAGAGACTGGTATGGGAGATGTGTAGAAATAAAAAGCAATACAGTCTAACCCTATACAGCACTTACATTACCCAGGAACAAGCAGAGACTGGAGATTGGCAAGGCTTTTTTTTTTTTTGGTCTTTTTGAGACAGGGTCTCCCTGTAGCTCTAGCTGTTGTGGAACTCATTTTGTAGACAAGGCTGGCCTTGAACTCACAGAGATCTGCCTGCCTCTGCCTCCCAAGTGCTAGGATTGAAGGTGTGTGTGCCACCATGCCCAGCAAGGCTTTTTTAACTCTGTAAGTCCACCCCCAGTGACAAGCTTCCTCCAGCATGGCCACACCTTCTAAGGCCTCCCAAAACAGTGCCACCAAGTGGGGAGACCTTCTTCTTCAAACTAACACGGTGCCTTTAGTCTTGGCACTGGGGAGGCAGAGACAGACAGGTCTGTGTGAGATTTAGGCCAGCCTAAATCACAGCAAGTTCCAGGAAAGATGAGGCTACGGAGGAAAACAGAAAAAAAAAAGAATGAAATTGACAAATCTTTCTCCAGACTGAGCAAGAAAAGAGAAAATGCACATTGGCAAAGCTGGGGATGAGGACGGGCAGCACTGTGAGGAAGCGTCGGAAGGCCACAGGGAATGGCGTGACCAGCAGCATTAACAAACTGGACTTTTGACACACAGTAAAAATTCCTAAAAAGATACATATTCTCAAAAGTGACTCAAGAGCTAGACTTAGTGACTTCACTTTTGTAGTAACACCAGTACTTGGAGGCAGAGGCAGGAAGGATCAGGAGTTCCAAGCTCAGCTTCTGATACCAAGTTTGAGTTCAGCTTGGACTACACAAGATTCTGTCTCAAAAAGATAAAATAAAACAACAAAGCTGACTCAAGGAAAAATCAGAACGTATCTACAAGAAAAACTTAGCAGTTTAAAGTATTTCCATAAAGAAAAGATGAGGTCTAGATGGTTTCACTAGTAAATTCTGTCAGATATTTATAGAAGAAATAATACCTGCCCTTCCTTCCCGTAATCTTTCTGAAGACAGAGGTCGGTATTCTATAAAACTAGTATCATCCCTACACCAGAGCCACACAAAGGCATAAGAAATCTACAGGTCAGTTTCCCTCATGAACACAAATACAAAACTCCATAGTTATATCAGCATGAAGAATCTAGCCACACATTTAAAAAAAAAAAAGATTATTCTCCATGACCCATGGAATATATCCCAGAAGTGCAAAGCTAGTTTAACATCTGAAGTTGTAGGATAAAAGGCAAAAACATGATATGAAAATTTAGAGATACATAAAAAGCACTTGATTTTTTTTATATTTATTTTCATATGTGTATGAATGTACTGTCTGCATGTAGGTTTGTGCACCCGTGTCGTGCAATGCTGTGGAGGTCAGAAGAGGGTGTCAGATTCCTCTGTAACTGGAGTTAAAGACTGATTTTTTTTTTTTTCAGCCACCATGTGGTTGCTGGGGATCCAATCTGGGTCCTCTGCAAGAGCAGTCGGTGATCTCAACCACTAGGCCATCTCTCCAGCCCTAACTGTTTTTTCCAATGGTACTAGCAATTCAATCTAGGGTCAGGCATTCTAGGCAACATCCATTGATAAAGAGATATCTCATCAGAATAGAGTAAAAAGGAATTTTCTCAACATTATAAATAATATCTAAGAAAATCCACAGCTAATATATTTTATGACTGAAAAGCTTTGTGTTTCCTAAGAACGAGAGAACAAGATGAGGAAATTATGTTTTCCCCAGATGTATTCAACATTGTACTTAAGGTTCTAGCCTGTCTAGTCAGGCAAGAAAGGGAAATAAAAAGCATCAAATAAATAAATAAATAAAGAGAGAGAGAGAGAGAGAGAGAGAGAGAGAGAGAGAGAGAGAAGAGAGAAAGAGAGAAAGAAAGAGAAAGGAAGGGAGGGAGGGAAAGAAAAACTGTCTTATGATATCATCTATGTAGAAAATTCCCAAGATCCATACATATAAAGAAACACTGCTAAGAATAATGAACATGTTTTTAAAAATTACTAGGATCCAAACCAACACTCAAAATTAACTGTATTTATATATTCTGGAAATGAGCAACCTAAAAAATAAAATTAAGGAACAATTCCATTCACCATAGAGTAAAATAGTATAAATATAACAAAATAAAGTATACAATTTGTACAATGAGAAGTTGAGAATGCACTGAAAGAAATAAGCATTACATGTTAGTAACTTGGTAGATTCCCTATTAAGATTGTAGTTCTCCCAAAATTGATCTTTAAATTCAACACAATTTGGGGAGAACTACAATCTAAATAGAGAATAAGAGATTACAGAGTGTCCTTGGAAAGGACTGTTATATTAAATCTCACCCACTCATGGCTTATGGTCCATGGTGGAAGAGGGGACAAAGAATGCAAGAGGCAGGGTTGGTCCATGAACACAGGGAAGCAGAGGCTTTCAGGCCACTGGAAGCGTGTTCATGTGAACTTGTGGCAATGGTGGTGCCGAGCACAGGACCCATGCCAAGTCTGTCAGACAAGGGCCAAAGGTGGTGTGAGGGAAATGGGTGGTGGGCCGGTTGTATCCTGAGAACTGTCGGAAACTGATTATGGCTGGGTGAGGAAGAGTAGGCCTTTTTTTTTTTTATTTTTTTTTATTTATGTGTATGAGTGTACTGTCTGCATGTAGGTCTGTGCACCCATGTTGTGCAATGCCGTGGAGGTCAGAAGAGGGTGTTGGATTCCCCTGGGACTGGAGTTCTCCTGGAATTGGAGTTTCAGACGGTTCTCGGCCACCATGTGGGTGCTGGGGATCGAACCTGGGTCCTCTGTAAGAGCGGCCGGCGCTCTTAACCGCTAGGCCATCTCTCCAGCCCAGAGTAGGCCTTTTTTAAGATCTCTAGATAGACTGAATAGACTCCAGTGGATGAACTTGCACTGAAGGACACCTGGGTAAAATGCTTGAGCAGACGGCAGAATACATGAGGCCCAGTGTGCATATAGATCAGTAGAACAAAAGAGTCTAGATACAAATTCCTTTTCAGCTATGAGATTAGCAGATCTGTTCTCCCAGTCTGTCACTTGTGTTTTCATTCTCTTAGGTACCTCAGGGAAAAACCCTTTACATTGTGTGGGGGGATTTCAAAAGAAAGTACTCAAACCATTGCATAGGTATAGAACATTTTTTTTTTAAGAAATTATCCTAATACTATTAGAAATCTATATGCAGAACAAAACAAATGTAATAAACAAAAATTAACTCTAAAATTGATTATAACCTAAATAAATGACTTAACCTATACAGATTTGATTGAGGAGAAAAATCTTCATCTCTTTGGATTAGACCGAATTTTTGGTACGATACCAAAAGTTCAAGGCTATAAAAAAAAATCAATAAATTAGAGTTCAAAGAAACCAAGAATTGTTGCTCTTTGAAAAAAATGCAAGTGGTGGATTGGGAAAAAGATTTGCAAAATCTTTATCAAAAAAAAGATTGATATAAGATTTATGTTTCAAATAAAGAACTCTTAAAATAAACTCAATAACTCATCTAAAGAAGGGGGCGAAAAAAAAAAATCCCTTAATAGACATCCTGCTTGAGAATATAAAAGGAGCCAGGCATGGTGGCACATGCCTTTAATCCCAGCACTAGGGAGGCAGAGGCAGGCGGATCTCTGTGAGTTCCAGGCCAGCCTGATCTACAGATCGAGTTCCAGGCCAGCTAGGGCTACAAGGAGCCCCTGTCTCAAAAAGACCAAAAAAAAGAAAAAAGAAAAGAAAAGAAAAGAAAAAGAATCAAAAAGGACTGAGTCTAGAGCTCTGCAGTAGAGCACTTGCCTGGCTTGCGCAAGGCCCCAGCTTAGTCCACAGCACTGCCAAAAAAACAAACAAAAAGAATGTTTAGAAAGGATAATAGGAAAGGATCTTCAGCCTCATTAGTTTCTAGGGAAAAACAAAACAATACAAATTAAAAGTACTATAAGATCCCACTAGAATTATGCTCACTAGAACAACCACAATCAAAAGACAAGGGCCAGGCGTGGTGGCTCTTGCTGGATCTACAGAGGGAGACCCTGTCTCAAAATGAAACAAAACAATAAAGATGGACAATGTTGACAAAGATGTGGAGAAAAACTAAAACCTTCTTATTCACTGACAAAGAGAATATAAAACGATACAGACCCCCTGGAAAACAGCTTAATTGTTTTGGTTTTTTACTTCCTTGGTTAGATTTATTCCAAGATTTTTTTTTTTTTGAGGCTGTTGTGAATGGGATTATTTTCTTGATTTGTTTCTCAGGATGTTTGTCATTGGTGTGTAGGAAGGCTCCTGGGTTTTGTCTTTCAGCTTTGTATCCTGATACTTTGGTGGATGTGTTCATCAGATCTAGGAGTCTTTTGGGTCTTTTTTGTATAGAATCATATCATCTAGAAATAAGGATGCTTGGACTTTTAGCCCTCTGTATCTTCTTCAATTGTCTCATTGCTCTAGCTGAGACTTCAAGCACCACATTGCACAGGAAGGGCAAGAGTGGATATCCTTGTCTTGTTTCTAATTTTAGTCCAAATAATTTGAGTTTTTCTCCATTTAGCACACTGTTGGCTATGGGCCTGTTGTAAATAATTTGAGTTTTTCTCCATTTAGCACACTGTTGGCTATGGGCCTGTTGTAAATTGTCTTTATTATGTTGAGGTGTGTCCACTGTATCCCAAGATTCTCTAATAATCATGAAGAGATGCTGGATTTTGTCAGAATAATTTTCTGTATCTAATGAGAGCCAATGAGTATATTTATATGGTGGTTTATGTTTATTGATTTACGTTGTACTACCCTTGTATTTCTGGGATGAAGCCTATATGATGATGGTGGCTGATCTTTTTAATGTGTTCTTGAATTTAGTTTACAAATATTTTATTGGTAAGTTTTACATTTATGTTCACCAGGATATAGGCCTTTGATTCTCCTTTTTTGTTGGGTTTTTATCTGGTTCGGTTATTGGGTCATGGTAATACTGGCGTCGCAAAGGGAATTTGTAAATGTTTCTTCCTTTTTTTTTTTTTTTTTTCCTTTTTTAATCAAAGAGTATTGGTATTAATTAGTCTTGGAAATTCTGGTAGAATTCTGTGCAGAATCTGCCTGAGCCTGGACTTATGTTAGCTAGGAGATCCTTTAAAATTTTTAATGTATATAAGTGTTTTGCTGCATGTATGTAAGTGCACCACATGCATACAGTGCCTGCTGAAGTCAGAAGAGGATGTCAGATTTTCTGGAACTGTAGTTGCAGGTAGTTGTTACCTGCTGTATGGGTGCTGGGAATCAAACCCAGGTCCCCTGTAAGAGCACCCAGTGCTCTTCCTTATCACTGAGCTACTTCTCTAGCCCTAGTTGGAAGATTTTTTAATTCCTGCTTCTGTCTCATTGATTGTTAGGGGTCTATTTTAAATTATTTACTTCATCATGGCTTAAATTTGGTAAGTCTTGTAGCTCTAAAACTTCATGTCTTTTAATTTTTCCAGTTTATTTTAATATAAATTTTTAAAATATGATGTATGAATCTTTCAATTTCCCCATGACTTTTTAATGGCTCCCCTTTCACCTCTAATTTTATTAAATTGGATCTTCTCTTTCTTTTAGTTAATTGGGCTAAAGGTTTGTGAATCTTGTTAATCTTTTCAAAGAACCAACTAATCATTTAATTGATTCTTTTTAGTGAATTTTCATTTCTACTTCATTCATTTCAGCCTTGCGTGTTTTGCCTGGTGTCTGTATCCAATGAGGGTATCAGATTTCCCTGGATCCGGTGTTACAGTTTGCTGCCATATGGGTACTGAGAATTGAACCTGGGTCCCCTGGAAGGGTAACCAGTGTTCTTAACCACTGAGCCATCTCTCCAGGCCCCCTATGTCTTTTTCTAAAGGCCTTTAGTGTTGTTTACCTCTCCCCATGCTCTCTCTTCTTCCCTGCCCCCCATTACTCATCCCCCATTTAACCCTTCCTATGCTAATGTTCCCTGTTTCCCCTTCATATCATTGCATTCTACCACCCCTCCAGGAATCATTGTTTCTTAGGTTAACTATAAACTTATCAGATGACCCTGCAGTTCTCTGCCTAGAAATTAACCCAAGAGAAATGAACATATTTCCACACATAGATCCAAATCTTTATTATCTGTAATAGCCCAAAACTGGGAACTATGTGAATGTTGCCAACTGGCAAAATAGGCCAGCTATAATGGCCGTCCATATAGTGTAATAGAATGTGTTAATAAAAAGAATGCAGATTGCTGTGTGCCATAGCGTGAATGACCCTCGAAGATACTATGCTAAGAAATGAAGTCAGGCACAAAGACCACAATTAATAGGATTCCATCCATCTGCAGTTTTCAAGGCAGATGCGTAGAGAGAAAGCAGATCATAGGGTTGGAGTGAGAACAGACCTGCTGAAAGTGGTACAGGGGAACTGTTTGGAATGATAGGAAGGTTCCAAGTCCATAGTGCAGTCTTCAGTCACACCCCTGTAAACTTAAAAGTCTTCAGTCACACCTCTGAAAACTTCAACAAAGCCATTTCTGGAAGGACTTTTCCCATTTGACTTTTTTGTGCTTCAATTTTGAGAGTTCCTCTAAATTCTGACTTAACAGGGATTAATCTGTTAATATTATCACATACACTTTGATTTATATGTGTTTAATATTACCATTCTCACAGCAGTAACAGCTTTGAAAGAAACACCTAATTGCATGCATTCCTTTGTTGCAAATGTGTTTTTCCAGCATCTCTTATTTTCTCATTTCTAGTTAAACAACTTGATTCTCCACTGAAATTTACTGCTCATTTTGTTTGCAGTTTTGTCTTTGACAGAGTTTTTCTCTCAGGATGATATTAGCTTGATGATATTAACTTGTAGAAACAACATGGAACAATTTTACATATTTTAATATCTTTTGTTAAGCTCTTTAATATATTTTCTCAAAGAAAATATAAAGTCTTGTTTCTGAAACACAACTGGAATTTAATCATATGCTTATCATTCCTTTAAAATAGAATATGCTTCCCTGGGATCCCTCTATGATTACATTAACAGTAACAGGAGTGAAGAGATGGATATGGATCACATCATGACCTGGGCCACCGATGTAGCTAAAGGTAACGCTGCCTGATAGACTGTTACTCTGTTGGGGTGGTGTTTCTCACTCTGACCTGGGATATTATGTCAGAAAGTTTCTTATCCTATATCTTTAGATACTCTTTTTTTACAGACCAGATCTAGTAAAACTTTTCAACTCACTGTACAGGTAATACTTTAGGTCATTGCTTTCCATTACTGAATTCCTTTTATCTGTTTTCTGTTTTCTTTCTTCACTTCATTCCCTAAAATTAAGTTCTACAAACCAGTAAACTCCATGGCAGGTGGTTTTGCTGTTTTGTGACATTGTAATTGTTAAGTTTACTTATCAAGTAAAAAAAAATTATAGTTCTGTTGTTTTGAAAGTCACTCCATGAAATCTAAAAACATGATTTATTGTAGGATCTGTCTTATTCATGTTTTATACATGAAAATGTGCTGAAAATATTAACTACTTGCCAAAAAAATTTATTTGTCCTGGCATGTAAAAGTAACTCAGATTTTATTATGTGTAATGCAAGCTTAGATGTCACTCTTGGAAATTAAATGTTCTTAATATATAAAATCCCAACCAGGTGCCTGTTTCTTTTCCCCCAGCAATTACTGCATAGATTACTGCTCTGTAAAGCAATTCAAATTCTATTAATTTTTATCTTTTTTTCCACTTTCTTACCTGAGCAGTTTTGGCTTTCTTCATAACTGTCACAGTTGCATTGGAAACAACTTGATCTCAGCATTGAATGCTGATCATCACATTTGTATTTTAGAGTCCTCTAGATAGCAAGTGGTCAGTGAGCCCTCTACCTGGGTAGTTAGCTCCTTTGCATCTTACTCTTCTCTTTGCAAGCATCTCTTTACAAGGCAAACATATAGTCCCACTTAGTACTAATAAGGGGCCTTTGCTTTTATGGCAAAGGCCAAAATGCATAGCGACTTCTAAGTAGTAGCCTGCCCTTTAGGAAATTAATCTTGGCTATTTTAAGTTTTTCCAACATTTTCCAAATTCTTCAAATAGGAAAAGTAAAAGAAAAGAACATAAGTTTTATGCTAGATGCTAATGCTTTGTTACCTGTAAGAATAATGTCTATGTTCTGGATGGAATTCTTAACTCTTTGGCTGTGTTAATAAACTTATGTGTTCATGCATCAGACATCTTAAATTGGTCTGAAAATGTCATGTTCTTGAAGATATTTTCATATAGTATCGAAGTCTCTTCTCTACATGTGTGCTGTACACAAGGACCACCTGTATGTAGGCACAGTGACATGTTGTTACTGGAAGTTGTCAGCATCATTGTGAAAATTCACTTACATAAATGTAAATGGAAATCTTATAACAGTTTACCTTACTGACATTTATATTTTGTGTTCTCAGCCAGTTACAGTCATGTTATTATTTAATGGCACAGGATGGTTAGATAGCAAACAAATCAAGTTACTTCCTTCACTTGGCTGCCAGCTGTGCTGTCTCCCTTAGAGTCCATGTTTCCTAGCTGCAGCACCCTACCCTCTGCCACACCATCCTGTCTGAAAGCCAAATCTCTTGGCACCAGAATAGCACTGTTACTCTCATAAGTTTCTCAAGAGAGATGGTACTCTGCTTTAGAAGAGCAAGGAAAAGAAAGAACAGAATTAAGTAGCAAATTAGAACCAGAGTTA
Source organism: Rhizomys pruinosus (assembly GCA_009823505.1). Taxonomy (NCBI): domain Eukaryota; kingdom Metazoa; phylum Chordata; class Mammalia; order Rodentia; family Spalacidae; genus Rhizomys; species Rhizomys pruinosus. The sequence continues at coordinate 1,560,275 of VZQC01005840.1, forward strand.
CAGGATGAGGAAACAAAGAACAGACTCTCAGTCTTCTTGGTAATAAGATCCCTCTTGCCCAATGGGTGAATTCATCTGAAAGACAAATGTTCATGTGTTTGGCCTTAGCTGAAAATAGGCCTGTTAAGTCATAAACATTAGTAATATGTAGCATGTAAAAATCCTTTTAGATGGCCTATAAAAGGAAAAAGAAGTCAGTGTTTTAAGATTGACTTCAACCTTCTCCATACAACTTAGTGTAAAACTTGGATATTCAATAGGAAGGCTTGACTCTTGTGGATTCTGTTTCAAATTCAGCCTGTGCACCTTTCAGTTTGACCATGATTGAAGCCACTGAAGCAATAGTATGTTGAGAAATCAAAGAATGAATAATTCATTCTAAGGGTTGACTCATGCATTTGGAAATAGGCATTGCTCAATATCATGTCCTCTAAGCTGCAAAGATTCTCTTCTTTCTGAATGGAAAGAAGACTGAGAATGGATCAGCAAGATATCTGAGGTTGACTACAAGGAACAATTAGAGCAACCAACTCAAATCCAGCCTCAGTCCAAAGCTCCCCCCAAATCTTCACCATGTGCTGGTCAGATCTTAAGAAAGCCAGAATGGTTAAACCAGATGGAAGTACTTTTCACACTTTTTAATGATCTACAATAAAAATAAGACTCTCTAAGAAAATTAAATAGAATTTTATATGTAATAAAATGTACACTAAACACTTTTTAATCGTATGCTGTATATTGTGTGCAAATACTTTATGGCACATTTTCTTTTGATAATATGCAATGCAAGAAAAGTGGTGATATTTTGAGCTTTTATATTTGATTCTTCCCTTTTGAAATATTTACTTGTCAGCAAGTATAACAACTATTCTTGTTCCTAATCCTAGTAAAATGGATTATACCTGAAAAGTTATTTGGAAATATGATTTTAAAGCATACAAGAAATAACTATGAAATTCAGTCGTACAGACTATTAAATGTCACATAGGTAGTAGCGATTGAACTTTTACAGTTTGAATATGTGGAACTTGATATTAAAAGTGATTCCCTTTATCCTAGTTACATCTTGCTTAAGATCACTTAAATTACTAATACTTGACTCACTTTAGTGATATCTTTATACAACCAGAGTTAAAACTTTTTCTTATTTTTTTTTGTTCTTTCATGATGCCTCAATATATAGTTATCAGAATAGTAGAATAATACTATTAATAAATTAACCTTTATTAAATTGTAATGTTCTGTGTACTTTAAAAGACAAGCCTCCTTATTAAATTATTTTCAATGGGTGGCTCATTTTAAAAAGGATCCTGCTTCATGTGGTGCAAGGAAGGACTATTTCTTCCATGATTTGGAAGAGAGAACCTGAAAACGAAGGGAGAGGAAATACTCAGTAGAAAAAGGGCTTCTTTTTATATTCTCTTTTTATATTCAAGAATACAGAAAGAATGGAACACTTTCAAGGACATAACCATGAAATATGTCTTAAAATATAATTTTTGATTCAAAATAATAAATCATTTGCATTTTATATGCCTAGTTTCTAGATTATCTTAATTTATATTATAAATATATTAGAAAGAATTTTGGAGTATATATAAATATAGACTATCTTAGGGCTGGAGAGATGGCCTAATGGTTAAGAGCGCTGACTGCTCTTGCAGAGGACCCGGGTTCGATCCCCAGCACCCACATGGCAGCTGAGTACTGTCTGTAACTCCAATTCCAGGAGAACTCCAGTTCCAGGGGAATCCAACACCCTCTTCTGACCTCCACAGCATTGCATGACACGGGTGCACAAACCTACATGCAGACAGTACATTCATACACATAGAAAATAAATAAATGATTTTTTAAAAATCTAAAAGAAATATAGATTATCTTAAAGATTTTTCTGTGAGAAGAAAATATTTTATAGCAACTATATATCTATCAGATTACAAAGTATTCACCACCATGACTAATCAGCAAGCCAGCTCCCTCCCCTTGGCCTGTCTTTACTCCCAGGTCTTGTTGAGGAAAATGAAAAGAGCTACAGCAGAGTGACTGCAGACATCCAGATGAGAGCTGGGGAGCCCATTCAGAGCTTTGACAGATGCAGGCCACACATGGTTATGGAGTACCTTAGTCAAGAGCACTTCTTCCAGTGGTCACTGTGCTATTTTCATGCAGACTCCAGAAAATTAAGGTCTCCTTATTAGGTTATCATAAGAAACTAGTTCTACCTGCAACCAAATTTCATTTCAGTTTTACTTAAGAGAATGCTGCTAATGTTGATTATGCTGTTTGTCTTTTATTGAGCATAGAAGAGTGAAACATGTGGATTTATTTTCTGCTGTTGATTTCTTTGCAACTTGTAAATGGTAATTTGATGCAATATTAAAAAACATTAATAGATCTTTTTCCTTCTTGTATGAAAAGGGATGCACTATTTACACATGGAAGCTCCCGTCAAGGTGATTCACAGAGATCTCAAGTCAAGAAATGGTAATGTGGTCATCCCTGTTTATCTTACTATTTTATTATAAATTATACATACATACCTGTTTATAAAAATAAGTATCAGGCTTCATATATCATAACTTGTGGCTTGATCCACCACTTACTTATACCATTGAAGATATTTCCACTGTCAGTAAATACCAGTATTCATTATATTATCTAAAGAAGTTGCATAGTGTTCTGCCATGTGAATATGACACAGAATGTAGACATTTGGATTATTTACATTTTTTTCCTAAAATAAGAAACGTGTAGCTGGGCCTGGAGAGAGTGGTTAAGAGCTCTGACTGCTCTTGCAGAGGACCTGGGTTCCATTCCTAGCACCCACATGGTGGCTAACTGGTGTCCCTAACTCTAGTTCCAGGGGACTTGACACCCTCTCTGACCTCCATGGGCATTGCAGGACATGGATACACTTACACACATGTAGACAATATACTCACAAACATATAAAATTTTTTTAAAAAGAAATGTGTAGCTTAATACCTTTTAGCCAAATTTTTCTCTATTTCCTTAGAATCATTTTCTAAAGGAAGTATCACCAGGACAAAGCATGTAGTCGTGTATTGAAGTCTTCTGTTTTTACATGTTTCCCTTTACCAGCAGTTTTGAGTCTCACTTCTGAATTAGATAGTGTAAATTTTTTGTGTCACTCATGCCTGTGCTACCTGAAATAGTGCCTCAGGATGACCAGCATGCCTAAGAGTTTAGAAAGGAAAGGACCTCCTTTTCTTCTTTCTCTTCTTCTGTACTTTCTGTAGTTTATTTATAATCCTATATTTATCATTTGGAGAGTGAGCATTTTAAAATAGCATGCAGGATTAGACATTACCTTCTTCCATTACATCACTTCGAAGTTATCAGAGAAAGTCAGTAGGATTCTTTAGCTTTAGCAGAGCTAAGTAAACAAAGTTTGCTACTTAAAAAAAATAGGAGAAAAAGCTATGCTATCAATTATTTTCTCAGTTTTGAAGTAGCTCTCAGTAAGGAGGAGAACTATTTATTTTTAGACATCTTAAGAGAACTACAACTAAAAAGGTAATTTCTACTACTGTCATCCTTAGCCAAGTAGTGTTGGCAAGTAGGGAAGAGGGCAGGGCCAGGTACCTTCCTCACCCTTGGGACCCTTGTCTGCCTAACAGGTGATGGATGGGTGGAGTAGGAAGCTGTTGGCAGCTGCCGCTCATCAGGAATCTAGGCTGCCCCACTTTAACCCTGCCAGTTGGCTCAACTGATTGCCCTGCCCTCTTCTGGGGCCTCAGTTATCCTTTGGCTCTTCTTAGACACTTCTGGAACTTGTGGCATATAACTGGCTAACAGAAAGTCACCATCTAAGAGGAAATAACAGAGTTTTATGGCTAAATTTTCATGCTATGAATTTCTATCTAAAGAAGTTATCTGATTTTTTTATCCTTTTAATCAGCATGAAGACTGTACAATGGATAATTCTCCATTTTTAAAAAGTTATAATTTGTGTAGTTACTTACTAGGAAAACACATACACTGACATCAAAAGACTATTAGCAGGGCTGGAGAGATGGCCCTTTGGTTAAGAGCACTGACTGCTCTTGCAGAGGACCCAGGTTCCCCCCAGCACCCACATGGTGGCCAGGAACCGTCTTTAAGCCAGGTGTGTTAAGCCAGGTATGGTAGCGCACACCTTTAATCCTAGCACTCAGGAGGCAGAGGCAGGCAGATCTCTGTGAGTTCAAGTCCAGCCTGATCTACAGAGTGAGTTCCAGGCCAGCTGGGGCTACAGGGAGACCCTGTCTCAAAACAAACAAAAAAAGATTATTAGCTTAACTGCACTTTATTTGTACTAAGAGAAAGATGAGACTTTATTTTTTGTATTAATTATTTTTAATTTTATGGGTCTGCAAGATGGTTCAGTGGGTAAAAGCACTTGCTACCAAGCCTGATGACATGAGTTCAATACTCAGAATTCATATGGTAGAATGAGAGAATCAACTCCCACAAGTTATCCTCTGTCTTCCACATGCATGCCAGGCACATGTACACACACACCCACACATGCACGGGACTAGATAAATAAATGTAATAGCAATGAGTAAAAGTTTATTATTTGTATGTATCTGCAGTGATGTGTGCACATGTACCTCGCCATGCTGTGGAGGTGAGAAGACAACTTTGTAGAGTCCATTCTCTCCTCCACCCTTAACATGGGTCTCTGGGATTGAACTCAGGTCATCGGGCTTTCATGGCAAGAGCCTTTACCCATCGAGCCATCTCATCAGCTCTTATATTAAGTGCTTCTATAATGTTATTTTTACATGAGCACCTGTTAATCTTATTTTAAGAAAAAGGAGCCAGAAAAAGAGAGGAAAAAGACTAGAGATAAAGATATATTTTAAAGCAATTTAATATAATAGCAATATTTTTTTCCTTTTTTACTTTCAAAATCTTGTAGTTCTCCTAATACCATGTTTACTCTGAGGATGTTTTTATATATTAGATTATGCATAATATTTTCTGTACTCATCAAAAGCATTATGTACAGCAGCTGTATTGATCATATACTGTGCTTAAGGCATCTAGTGACTTAGAAAAAGAAAACAACTCCCAGAAATGCCTCTTCCAGCTTCATCTTGGCTTCCTCATTTCGTCTTTCCACTCCTATACGAGCCCTACTTCCAAATCAACACCGTCAAACAGAGCTCAGTGTCAGAACTATTTATTAGACATACTTGCATAAATAGTTTACATGAGCTAAAAATGTATTATGTCCTAACTAATCTTTTTATCTTCTCCCTCCTCTCTTAAAAAGTCATTCCTATATTCCCTTTCTCAGTGAGTTTAATACCAGTTGTCTAAACCAGAGATTAAATAAAAAAACAACTGACAGTTTGAATCCAGAGCTCCTAGTCTAGTTATTATACTATGTTGCCTGTTTATTTAATTTCATCTTTGAGCCCCCACCCCCATGTGCTGCTGTTCATCAAGCCCAGTTGATCTGTATCCTCAATATTTTTCAGCTCAGACCTCTAATCTCCCATTCTTTCTCCTCATCTCATACCACTTGCGTGCACAGCACACACACACACACACACACACACACACACACACACACCCCACCCCCACCTTTTCTTCTGTTCTCTGATGCAGGCTGCCTATGCACATTGGCTTGTTCCATTCTTCCATAAAACATTGCTTGTGGCCTTGGATTTCTCACAAGAGCTCTTCTTTGATTGGCTTATACTTTCTAAAATCGCTGTGCCTTTACCTCTGCACCTGTATTTTCCTCTTCTGCAAGACTTGCCTTCCTAAGCTCTCTACTTTCTGATGAACTCCTATGGCTTCAGTTATACATCATTTCTTCCCAGAACTTCATCCAGCCTCCCTACACTTTGGTGCTCCTGTTACTTGGTTCTCTACTACTGTCTCTTCATCGTGGAACTTCCCCCACATTATTATAGCTATTTAATGGTCTCTCTGATAACTGCAAACTCCATGAGAGGAGAGACAAGGGCAGTCTTGCTCCCCTTCCTGTTCAGAGTGCAAACATGGCCTTGTCCATAACTGATGCTCAGCAAATAGTTGTTAGTAGACATGTGAGTAAGTGAATGAATGAATATTGTTTCTGCCTTTAAGAAAATTATTCTTCAATTGGAAAGAAGACTGATATATATTATAAAGTACTAATGCTGGTGGCAATCCGGTATCATATTGGCAGTCAGCCCGGATAACCCAGGGAAAGATCTGCTTCTCTTAACTACTCTAATTTGGTCTCTTTTTTCTCCTCACTGAAATTAAGCTTTAGTTTTAGTGTTAGTTTCTTTTCACGGTAAATACTTGGATTTTACTTTTCACAATGTAAAATTATAATTCATCTATTTTTATTTCTGAGGTCTAGCTATGTAGCTCTGGCTGGCTTGGTACTTACTCACTGTTTAGCCCAGGCTGGCCTCAAACTCATAGCAGTCCTTCTGCCTCTGTCTCCAAAGTACTGGGATTACAGGTCTATACCAACATGGCTAGCCTATGTCTTGAAAGTAGAAATTTAGCCATATCAAAGCTAGAAATATAAAAGTCATGGGTTTTTTTTTCAGCATAGGACAACTCAAACAAAATTGATTATTATAATTTCTCTCTTTTTTTTTAGTTGTTATTGCTGCTGATGGAGTTTTGAAGGTGGGACTATTTCTCTTAATTTTAAGAAATTTGCTAACTTCTCATGTAGGATCTTGTGACTGATAGCCTCCTATCAGCAGTGAGTGGAAAGCTGATGTTGCTTCCTGTGTCCTCAGATCTGTGATTTTGGTGCCTCTCGGTTCCATAACCACACAACACACATGTCCTTGGTTGGAACTTTCCCATGGATGGCTCCAGAAGTTATCCAGAGTCTCCCTGTGTCTGAAACCTGTGACACGTATTCCTATGGTGTGGTGAGTGTGTTTTTATTTGTTGTTTACAGAGTGCAAATAGCCAGGCGAACAAAGCAGCCAGTTTAACCTGGTTCCATTTGGGACCAGACTGCTGTTCCTGGAGGAGTACCTACAGTGGAGACCTAGGGAGAGTGCTTTCTAATTGTCCCCTCCTCCCCCTCCTCCCCTCCTCTCCTCCTCCCCTCCTCCCCTCCTCTTCCTCCTCCTCTCCTTTCCCTCCTCCTCCTCTGTATAACATATATAAACATAAGTGTACTTCTTTTGATTTTTATTTTGACAGGGTCTCCCTAGTCCCAGCCACCTGGAAGTCACTCTGTGGACCCAGCTGGCCTCCATCTCACAGAGATCCGCCTGCTATGACTTCCAAGGGCTGGGATTAAAGGCGTGCCCCACCACACCCCACATGTATAAAAATATATAGACACATTTAGATGGCCATGTTTTTAAATTAGTTTGCACAGTTAGTTAATCAGATAACTTCTGGGGCTTGTTTCATACTCCACCAGTTCCCGTATTGCACTTACTCTGAAAATTCTCCCTAAGTCTTAGAATTTCCCTGTTAGAAATTTTTGGCCAAGTTTGGTTTTAATATTATTTCGTTTATGAAAATAAACTCTATCACTTTCTTTCAAAAGTTTCAGCTGCCTTCTGAAATGCACCCAACTGCTTTTTCCTTGAGAAAGTGCCATCTTAGTATCTGTAACCAAGAATTAATCATAGATGCTGAGTGATGACTTCTGATGATGTTTCTTGTGTCTTTACCCTGTGGCACAATTCTCGTCAACCACTTCTTTAAACATAATCTCAGTCCATCTTTCTGGAGCTACAAGATTACAAGATTTCCATTGTCCTCAAGAGACTTTTCAGAAGGACCTGGGGTGGGCAAATGAGGCTTTTAGTCTATGCTTACTGACCTTTCCTTGGCTTGGCTTGGCTTGGCTTGGCTTTATTGGGGGAGAATTTTTTTTTAGACAGGTTCTCACTATGTAGCCCTGGCCAGCTTAAAACTCACTATGTAGACCAGGCTTGCCTAGAACTCACAGAGGTCTGCCTGCCTTTGCCTCCTGAGTGCTGGGATCAAAGGCATGTGCCACCACAGTCATCTGAGGAAGGAACTTAACAGATACTTAAACCATTTCCTCAAGCAACTCACCTTCCCGAAACAGATCCTCCCTGCCACCCAAGGCCAGCATACACTGCCAGGACTGTTCGACACCACACATGAGGTGCTGCTCTGCAGAGCCTGAAAGCCCAGCCCTCCCTGACTGGATTCATCTCAGTTCCACATGAATGTTAGCCTCCTCGTCTCCATCACTGGTTGAAAGAAAGACTTCCAATACCTCTTTATAAAACAGCTCACAATTGCCTGTGACTCCTGCTCCAGGGGATCTGAGGCCCAGTTCTGCCTGCTTGGGCACTCATACATATAGGGCATGTATTCACACAGACACATACACACATACAGGTGAATAAAAACAAATCTTTAAAAAAATGAAAACAAAACCAGCTTCTAGGCCTGTAAGATGGATTAGCAGAAAAAGTGTTTACTGCCAAGGCTTCAGGACATGAGTTCAATCCCTGATACCCTCATATGTTGTCCTCTGACCTCCATAGGTACACACACACACACACACACACACACACACACTCACACTCACACTCACACATACACATACAATGAATAGATATAAAGACTTCTTTGGTTATTTGTCTGTCTTAAGGTATTGTTTTTCAACCTTTTTATTATTTTGGGTTTGTTTCCTGGGCTATGTTAAATTTCATGGTTTAAATCCATTCTACTTACAGTACCTAAATAACCTTTAGAGACCTTAAAGAACAAAATGTATCCTCTACTGGATAGCTTTAATGTCAACTTGACACACCTGGGCTAAGAAACCTCAGTAATTGCCTTCATTGGACTGGCCTGTGGCCATGTCTACAGGATAGTCTCTTAATTGTAAAATGATGTGGGAGAGCCTAGCCCATTGTGGGAAATGCCATCCCTGGGCAGATATTTCTATATTGTATAATACAATAGGCTGAACATAGGCCAATAAAACAAGCCAGTAAGCAGCATTCCTTCCTAGCCTGTGCTGCAGTTCCTACCTCCAGGCTACAGCCATACTCCTACCTTGGGCTCCCTAAGTAATAAACTGTGACTTGGGAAATGTAAAGCAAATAAACCCTTTCCTCTCTAAGTTAGTATTAGAGTGTTTTGTCACAGCAGTTCAGGACTTATTAAAAATATTTAAGTCCTCAAAAAGACCAAAAAAAAAAAAAAAAAAGAATACTTAAGTCAATGTTCAAGCTTTATTTACATGATATATAGTAATTAAAATATCAAATTCATACAACTGATGAAATGCTCAAAACTTCAATAAAAGAAAAGAAAATTTCAAATACAGGAAACCTTTGACTTTGTGATTCCTCCCCTGGAACTCAATTCCATAGATGTAAAAGCAGCTGTATGTAACTTGTTTGTACAAGAAAAAAAAAAGTTTTGCTGAGAGAAACTTGTCTGGCTTGCCTCACACAGAGAGCTCTACCAGCACTACTCCAGAGAAGTTTATGCATGCTAATATAGTTATCAACAAGAACTCAGGATTGCATTTAGTGCTATCCTGTGATCTGTTTTAAATAAACATTAGTGAAAGGGAAAAGTACAGGGCTGGCTCTCTAGAGCCTTTTGGCACTTTTTATAAAACAAAGAAGATATTTTGTATTCCCAGTAGATAGGACATTACAGAGAGGAAGAGAATAGTTATTCTAGTTGAGGCCATGTTAGATTTAGAAGTTTTGTATCCTTAACTTTGGAAAATGGCATGAACCTAGGAAAACACAACATAGTTATTCAGAGTTGTGGTTTTCCTTCAAAAGGAGGAGCATCATTCTTTTTTTTTTTTTTTTTTTGAAACAGGGTCTCCCTTTAGTCCCTGGAGCTTACTATGTAGACCAGGCTGGCCTTGAACTCACAGAAATCTGCCTGCTTCTACCTCCTTAGTGTAGGGATTAAAGACGTACGCCACCATGCCTGCCTGAGGAGCATCATTCTTACATAAAACGTCCCATAGATCATTAAGGTTGAGTGAAGAAGGCCATCCCAGAGTTGGCTTTTGAAACTCATCTGTCCTAGTTAACTGTTCTGCTACTGTGATAAACACAATGACCCAAAACAACTCGGGGAAGAAAGGGTATATTTCAGCCTACACTTTACAGTCTGTCATCTAGGGAAGCTAAAGTAGAACTCAAAATAGGAACTGAAGCAGAGACCATGGAAGAATGCTGCTTACTAGCTTGCTTCCCCTGGCTCACTTAACTAGCTTTCTTCTATTGCCCAGGCTCACCTCACTAGGGATGGCACCACCCATAGTGGGCTAAGCCTTCCTACATCAATTAGCAATGAAGAAAATGACCAGAGGCCAATCTGAATGAGGAAATTCCTCAGGTGAGGTTCAGTCTTCCCAGGTTTCTCTAGTTTTCATCAAGTTGACAGCTGTCCAGCACATCATCCAAAACTGTAATATATTTTTGCTTTTAGCTCTTCTCAGCTTGGTAAACTTGTGTTGCTTCTTAACACATGGCAAGATTAACTAGCCCTGCACTGCCTTACAATAAACTGGCCAAGGCTAGAAATGGACTTGTGATCCCTGTTTCTAAGCAGTTAACAGAGCAAGCAGGCAGTTGTCTTCTTTCCATTTTATAAGAAAGAGACTTTTGTACACTCCTGGAGTAACTTCTCTTGAAAGATTGAAACTGAAAGTATGTTTAGTATGTAATCTGCAAAAAGAGAAAAGAGCAAAACTCACTGAAAGAGTAGTCTTTTGAGAGCACAAAGCCTGCCACTCTTTGGAAACAAAGCTATCCTAATGACAATGCAGAAAGGATTACCTTTCTAGGAGCTTCTTAGCCAAAGCCAACTTTGACTGCAGCAACTTAAGAGGCAGCAACTGCAGCTTGTCTGTGAGCCCTGTTCCAGAACCAGCCAGGCTTGGGGAATGGCTTCCTATTGTTTGTGAAAGAAAAGGCAGGAGCAGTCCACAGCCTCATCCAAGTTTCTGTTCTGTAAACTGAAAATAGAAATTTTCCTTATGAGTGCAGCTTAACTGGGAGGATGTCTGGTGTACAATGAGTTGGAAAATATTTTAAGGTGAAAGATCACAATAGTGTTTGGCCTGTGTCTTCATAGCTGGTATTTTAAGGCATCGATTAATGTATTTTTAGACCTGAGTAACTTCCTCAATAAACTTACGTTTTCTGCCAAGTGTCATTTTACTGAATGTAGACAAAAGCCATCCTGTCTTATTCTGCTTACTTTGTGTAGTCCCAGATCTGGGAAATTATTAAAGGAAGTCACGAGGTGTGCTGATACTGGAACCACGTGGAAGGCCTTGCTTGGGTTTCAGAATGTGGAGCTGCTGGCGGCGGTTGCTGCTGTCTCCGTGGTTTTCAGCCCCTCAGGTGCCTCCCTTTTGTAGCTCCTCAGAGACGCTGAGGGACTGCAACTGTCCAACTGTTTTCAAGGTTACAACCCCAGATTTTTAACACTTTCCAGTGAAGTATTTTGAAATAAAAAAAAGAAATTAAGACTCAAAATCCTTTGCTGTTGTTTCCTTAGAGTCTTAGTGTTACATTTCACCCTGCAGAGTACGTGCAGTCAGTATATGTTTGCACACGCGTGTGGGTGGTATGCTGACTTCCAGACTAAGAAAGGAGAAGGCATGAGCTGCTCACATGAGCATTTGAGAGCTGGAGCATTTGATTTCTTTGAGGCTACTTATTCTCATTCTCCTTAAGAATAGCAAATCGATCAGCTTGCCTTCTCTTTATCTCCTTCCCATCCTGTCCCCAGCACCAGCACCGTGATTGACAGGTTTCCCTTCCTGCTCAGCCTAGTGCTGTGCATCATCCCCTGCACAGGCAGTGTGTTAGAGTGACTGCATACCTGTACTGGTTCACCTTCTCTTGCTTACAACCAGCACTGGAATTGTCCCTTTCTGGGGTGCCCCTTACCTTTCCCTAATCACTTGTGTGACTCAAATAGAATTATTCAGTAGCTCTTCTGAAGAAAAGTACCTTACACACTTGATTAAAAGCCCAAAGAGGCCTCAGTGATTTTTTTTTTTCTTTCCTGTTTGAGCAGCATCTGCCAATTTCCCTAATTTTCCTGCTAATTATCTTCGTATTAGCATTCATTTAACATGTTATGGCTCGAACAAGACTTACAGGCGGGCAGAGGAAATGATGGCTAGACAGTTAAAGGTTTATAGGACTTACTCAAATATACTCAATACCTTCTATCTGTATTCTCACTTAGAAATAGGCTTTCGAGTTTCCTATGAGGGAGAGGGAACCCTGCACTGTAAGTTCTCTCCTGTGTCTGCTTTGCGGCCGCACCCGCAGTCCTCTGGGCTCTGTTCTCCGTGGCACTGTAGCCCCTTGTCTCTACAATTTCATGGGATTAAATCAACATGGCCTTCAAGTGAGAAAGCAAGTGTGTTTCCATCTCACCCACTTGGTAGCTGAGTGTCTTTAAGCAAGTTTATTTGACTTTCCGTAGCTCCAGTTCCCTCACCTATAAATTGAAGATCATATCAGAAATCTGAATATTATTGATCAAGGTAACATATGTGATGGGAATCTGGAACATAATAAGCACTCAATAAATTACTGTTTTTGCACTTTGCAGAGTGTCAGTACACTGAAATTCATGAGTTAGGCTAGCATGGTGGCATGTGCCTCTATTATAGCACTTGGAAGGCTGAGACAGGAGGACCACAAATTCAGGGCCAGCCTGGGCTACATAGTGAGACTGTCTCAATTTTTTTTTCCTTTTTAGGTGCCTGTTGTATAGACAGGTAAAGTAACTGAATGTCCAAATTCTCATTACTCCATGTTTAAAGAAGACCCAAATCAGCACCATTCCTATTTGCTTTGCTGGGCATTTCAGCTCGGGTTCATTGCCATTCTAATCTCTAGTATTATGCAGAGATTTGGTATACACATTAACTCACATGTCACAGTGGATTAATACACAGTCACAGTGGATGTATGTTGAATGTGTGCTTCACTTTAGAATACAGTGTCATACACACACACCCACACACACACACACACACACACACAGAATGAGAATGGATCCCTTAGTCTCACTCATTCTGAGGGAAATGTGTCCCAAACCACAAAATCTAAATGTTATACTTTTGCAGCTATCTACCATTGTTGGACAGATGGGTTTACTAGTGATTTGAATTGGATGCTCATTATTTTTAATATGACCATTATTGAAGCTTTAAAAATGGTGTTGAATTTTCACTTATTACCTAATAAAAAATGACTTAGAGATTGAAGGTAGAAAGACTTTTAACTAACAAACTACAAAATCTAATTTATGGGACCGTGAAAATTCTAAGGAGTCATAAGATCGAGTTAAATCACTGATATAAAATTTTAACTAACATTCTAACTTCTAAACCAAGTTTTTTCCTTATATAAAAAAGATCATAAAAGTATATAATATATGGTAGAAGTCCTATGCATGACTATGTATACTATATTATAATTATTATATATATTTTTTTTTTTTTTTTTTGTCTTACGTTTCTACAGATGGTTGATTATGTCTGGTAATTGGCTACAATTAAATGTTAGATAAATTTTCAGTACCATATCTAAAATACAAGGTACTGGAATAAAAATTCCATTTTCTTTTTGTTGCAGGTTCTCTGGGAGATGCTAACAAGGGAGGTCCCCTTTAAAGGTTTGGAAGGATTACAAGTAGCTTGGCTTGTAGTGGAAAAAAACGAGGTAAGACTACGTTTCTCCATTCAGGTACATAGATCAGAAAACAGTATTGGGGTTTTGCAAAAGACTTTTTCATCTTCTTCAAATTGAAAGTAAGTTCACGCTTATGGAAAGATTAGCAGTAGGAGCTAACACAAAGGGTCAAAGTGATGTTATTCCTCATGAATGGACCCTTTACATCTAATTGTTGCAGCCTCACGTCGTGATGCTGTAGATCAAAAATTGTACAAGTACTGTACTAGTTTCTCAGTCTCAATTGTAAAACCTAGGGGTTTGTTCTTAGTGATGAAAGAAGCCATTGCGTCCAAGGTAGGGGAACAGTTTAACTCCATCTCCTGCGTTTAGGACATCTTTTTTACTGGCCGGGAGTTGATATATCTGTAAGAGACCTTCAGCTACTTCAACTTACCTCTCCCAGCAGGAGTCACTATAGTACAAGAAACTGTCGCTTAGATGAGAATTTCAAAAATAAAAGAAGAAAAAATAGTTTCAAAAAAGGGAAAAATTACAGTTTTGCCACCTACGTTGAACACTACATTGAAGATGAGCTCCTCACTGGAATTGGCGAGGCAGTGGCATAACTGTTCGCTTCTTCATGCAGAGCCTTTCCATTTCAAAAGAACTTCAGTGGCGTAAACACAGTTTGTGCTGTGTCCCCAGCCTCGCTTTTCTTCTTCCCACAAATTGAGGCTTTCAGTTAGTTGGACCTATGAGCCTACATCAGAGAACATGGCACATTCATATCAAAGAGAGCAACTACATTTTGAAAGGTTTAAAATTGTGACTGAAACGCACAGCTATGGAAATTCTCAGCATAAGGATGAAGCATCCAATATCAAGGTATTAGGAGAACTTAGATCAACTAATGGAAATGTGCAATTGTGTTTGCAAGGGAAAACAACTTATTTCACATAACTTCATTTCCATATCCATCAACAAAAGATAAGACTGTAACCTTAAAGTAAAATAATTTCCAAAAGGTAAATATATAATAATATTCCCCATTTAATGCTTTAACAAAGAAGTAGATTGTTCTACTCCCTATGTGAATGCAAAATAAGCTAGGCTAAGCAGAAACCTGCTGTTGACCAGGAGAAACCAAGTTTTTGTCTCTCAGGTGGCATTAATCCAGAGCTACCTGGCTAATTTGTCCTCCTGATTCTTTAGGAATGGATGGAATGTGGATGGCTGTTAGGTTTTAGTCAGATGATAGTCATTCCTCTTAAAGACCTCACACACAGGATACCTGATCTTTTTTTAGGATATGAGACCCTGCAAGTAGCTGTTCTGTGTCTTTTGTCAGTGAAAAGGTTAGATGTTTAATTCAGGGTTTAGGAAGAGAAGCTTTGACTTTCTTCCATTGACCCTGGAGCAGAACACTTTGTGCTGCCTCTAAGTACACCGGGAGAAATCAGGAGACAGGGTTTCTAAAGCTACCAGATCCTCCAAATTTCTGTGAGTCAGAATATAATTATTCTATTTTAAAATATTTTAAAATATTTTAAAATAATATTTCATCTAAAGGCAGAATAGATGTAAATCCAAAGCATTTTAAAGACATTAGCTATTTAAAGCAGAGAAGAATGATGAACTTTGATGCTACCCAAGGGTTGAGAGGCACCTACCAACTCCCCTCAAAACCCATTTGACATCACATGCCTGGTCCCCACAGATCTCATGGGACATAATGTGGTATGTTGTGAAGATCAGCTCAAGCTGATGAAGACTAAAGACTCACACAGTGTCTTGAGCAGAGTAGGAAATGAGAAGGTCACATGGAGACATGAGTTCTCTCAGCTTTCCAGTGACCTCAAGTAAAGTTGATTCATTTCAGGATAATAATCTGCTGTTCTCATTCTACTCAGTACTTTTTTGTCAAAAATATGAAAATTAAGTTTAAATGTAATTTTCTGTGTTGTTATTCAAGAACTTTTCTTAATTTTACCACATAGGTAGAAGCTCTGGTTTCCAGAACAAATTCTGTTAAGGCAATTCCCAAAGATTGATTTCATCTAATAAAAAGCTGAGCTTTCAAGAAATATAACTCATAAAAACCTCTTGAACTTGTAGTTGCTTTATTTTTGTCTTTACTGTTGAATACCTTTGGTTATTGGGTTGAAAGGTTTCCATATTTTAACAGGCCTCATTTGAATAAAGGATATGTTTAAGCTGTCAAGAAGAGATTTTTTTTTTTAGTGTGATCCAATCATCTTGTAACATCTATATTCAATTAGTAGGGTTGCCTTTTATTTTTAATTTTTTTATTTTGAAATACTTATGAATTTGTGGGAGTCTATAAAAATATTACAGAGAATCCTGTGTGCCCAGCTTCCCCACTGGTGGAACCTTATATAGCTACTGTCGTGCAAAGCCAGACATCAGGCTTAGGACGACCCTCTCAGCTGGGCCGTAGCCCTTCTGTAATCTCCAGTTTCACTGTACAGTATTGCTTTCTGAATCTTGTAAGGAAAACAATGTTTTCTGAAAGACACATCTGAAAATCTTTGGTTCTAAACTTAGTGGAATAAGGCCTTTAACCAAACACTTTTCTGATACTGACTTCTATTAAAATTAGATTCATAAAGCCTTGCTAAGCTTTACCAAGTAAACCATGAACCATTACAGAATGCTTGAAATTAACAAGTCACTACTAGGAATTTTCATAATGTAAGCAACAAGTATTACTTTTGTCAATTCCATGGAACTTGATCAGTGGGGATTCAGAATGTTCTAGAGAATAATTTATATCTTTCTAAACACTTAGATTCATATATAAAATGTGTTTTTGTTCTAAGTAGCATATGATTTAATGTAGAAATGTTAATAAACCTTGAATTTTAATTGGGGCTGGCAAGATGCCACCAAGCCTGATAACCTGAATGTGTTCTTCCAGGACCCACACAACGGAAGGAGAAAACCTGTTCCCTCAAGTTCTGTATACACACACACACACACACACACACACACACACACACACACACACAGAAAATGTAATCAAGTTTTTAACTTAAAATTTAATCTACTGCTCTTGACTATGCTTTTAGAAAGAGGAAAACTTGACAGGTAATTTTTGCATCCTATGCAGAAAGTGGTACTAAAATAATACCTTTTTTAAAATATCCTATCTAATTTAGTGATTGCAAAATGAAACTCTTATTCTACAATATTTAAGTTGTGAGTAGTGCTACAACTTAATTGAAAGAGCTGGTTATTTCAGGATGTTTTGATGTATTAGGAATGCATTAAAATTATGTAATCAGGATTTAAATACTTTGGATTCTATTTTAAAGTACTTTGTAATGTACCAAAATAATCCTTAACATAAAAGTGTCTAAGTCTATATTTAACTGTTACTTGACTATAATCAAATTATTTTCAATGATTGTTTCTTTGTGTAATGTTTGAAATGTTGTGTCTAAGAAGTTTTTCAGAAAGGAAAGATACTTTCTATATTCATCCTGTTCACATTTCAGTTCATGGATAAATGCTGTGACAAAGTTACCCTTACTGAAGTGTCACCTTTCTAGAACTTGTGTTTATTTGCACATAGAGTGCACATAGTTGTGTGAGTGGGATTGTAGTCTGCATTTATTAGTTCCCACCCCCAGCTAGCTTATTTTTTAATTAAACAATTAATTTTCCTTTTGACTTTCATCAAAAGATTTACAGTTCATATTTTAGTAAAATAATAATTAAATCTTATTCTGTGAGGTCAAGGCTAGAAGCTTAAAAGTTCTTGTCATAGTTTTTTATTTGGAGAGAATTGTTTTCTTTTTAACTTTGTTTCTATTTGAAGATTATTATTACTCTTAATGTAGACTTTAGGTTTTCTTGCCTGGACATGTCTTATGCATAGCCTCACCAAAATCCAACCAAATTTAGTTTTAAATTTGCTAATTGTAAAATGTCTTTGGCAGGTAGTTCTAGGGAATAAACCTTGGTGCTTTACGGCCCAATGGTTCTCTGCCTGGTTAACCCCAATACCCTCTGCACTGGGTTACAAGGCTTTATGAGTTGCTCTACCACTGATACGTCTCCAACCCCAGGGCTCTCCTTATAACAACTATGTTAACAGCCCTTACTCTGGTTAAAAAAAAAAAGTCAGAGAAACTCAGCTTACCTAACACACAGTCATATTTCAAGCCAGTGTAACACTGAAATATAAAGGGCTCGGCATGGCCATACTTGATGAGATGATACAGCTGAGGTGCTTGTACTCGTGGGTAAAGCAGTTAGCGCTGCAGACAAAGCCCAGTGGAGGTCAGCCGAGTCAGTGACTCAGTTCCGAGATCAGCACAGTTGTTGGTGACAGCCCTCAGAAATCTTGACTAAGTTTTGAATAAGGCCAAAATCAATGTGCCTCTGATTTATTTTATCTGGTAGTTAAGTTCTCTGAAAGTGCAGTGTGTTTTGAAACTGTTCAAAAATATTTTGTTTGTTCATAACTCGATTTCTAAGTCCAAAAAACTTATTAACCTCTTTCAGCATTTACTTTTTGGTGGGTTGCAACAGAGTTCTTATTCATGTAGGGCTTTATGGTATATGAAGGATGTCTCCCCATCATTTATTTTTATAGTGCTGAGGATCAAATTCATTGCCTCATATGTGACAGGCTGTTCTGTTGCTCTGTCACTGAGTTACAGCCTGATCCCTCAAGTCTTTTAAATAAAAATTCCTCCTCAGGACAGGGGCATGGCATGTTCTATGAGAACCATGACCATAGGATGTTAGACTAGGATTGATCCTCACAAGCTAATTTATTTTATAACACATCCATTATATTATAGTGGTATGACCAAAAGTAAAGTCATAATATACTGTCACACTTACATTGAGAAAATGCAGAGTTCTTTCGAATTATCTCTGTGATCTTCTTTGCTGAAGATATTTTCAGCTTCACAGCCATTGCCAAAACCAAACTGGTTTCCTAGTTACCTGGGCTGTGTGCAGAAATCCTAAGTCGCCTATAAAAACATAGTAATAAATTTTAGCTTTAAAATGTAGTGTTTTATTCCAACTTGCCCCTCACCTATCATAGTTTCCTTTCCATTTAATTTATGTTTTGTTGTGTGTGTCATGCTGTACTTGACCTCTCCATCTACTCTGATTGTCCATATGAAAGAAACGTACAAGTCTTCATAGAGATTTGATATTACAAACTGAGTCTGGATGTAAATTCCCCCTGCCATATATTAATCCACAGAATCTTTAAATTTTATGTCTTGTTTATGCTCCTAAATTAACATCTTATGGTCCTTCAAGTGGTATTTACTTGTCTTTAGTGAGTAAATCCATCTCTTCTTTGTTTTTCTTCTTTTTTATAGAGACTGACCATTCCCAGCAGTTGCCCCAGAAGCTTTGCTGAGTTATTACGTCAGTGTTGGGAAGCCGATGCCAAGGTATATTTA
The DNA here is from genome assembly GCA_009823505.1 of Rhizomys pruinosus. Classification (NCBI taxonomy): domain Eukaryota; kingdom Metazoa; phylum Chordata; class Mammalia; order Rodentia; family Spalacidae; genus Rhizomys; species Rhizomys pruinosus. Next base: position 1,579,389 of record VZQC01005840.1, read on the forward strand.
TTTATTGTTCAAACTTCTGAAAGTTCACCCAAAACTTGGGGTAGCGGTGTGGCACAAGTAGATTGCCTGTGTACCCCAGGCTGACTGCTACGGCCTGTGTTTGCATCTGCTTATCTTCACCTCCATATCAAAAGACTTTATCAACTCTTTTTTACAGCATTCTTCAACATCCTTGACTCAGTAAAAAAAAAAAATTGTTCTGCTTTTAATAGTGATAATTGCACTTTTCTGTTCTAAGAGCAGCCAGTGCATACGTACTGAATGTGAGGTGCTGTCTCAAGCACTTCATGCTAACTCGTTATTCCTAAGTGTCTCTTGGACACAGGTGCTGTTCTCATCCTCATCTCCCAGATTGAGAACCAGGGCACACTCGGGTGAAGTACTGAGTCAAGGCCACACAGCTAGTATGGTGTGGCTGTCATGAACCCCGACAATCTGCCATGACTCCCTGCTCTGAACCTCTACTCCATACTGCCTTACTAACCAAGGAGCAAGTACAAGTAGCACTTCTGGAGAATCTGCGAGCATCCTCTCTCCATTCCAGGGATGTTTCTGGCCATTACTGTGGAGTTGGAGAAATTCCAAACTAAGACTTTCCTGGGTTGATCACATTTAAGCACAAGTAGCCCATTCCCTTTCCTTCTGAAGATCAGTTAAAAGACTACTCGTGGATACATAAATATTGCAGTTAAAATATTTGCTTTAAAATAAAGTGAAAGAAAGTGGATGGAAATACAGATTAAACAGGTTTGGCAGTGATAATTTTTGAAACTCAGTCATAATCTATAGACATATATCATACTGTTCAAGTTTGTGTATATTTGGAATTTTCATAATCAAAGGTTAAAAATCTTTTTTTTTTTTTTTTTTGGTCTTTTTGAGACAGAGTCTCCCTGTAGCCCCAGCTGTCCTGGAACTCACTCTGTAGACCAGGCTGGCCTTGAACTCACAAAGATCCACCTGCCTCTGCCTCCTAATGCTAGGATTAAAGTCTAACAGATTAAGCAGTAGGAAAATTGAGCAATTATACTCAGGAAAGAAACAGAAGTTCATAGTTCAAATTTGTCTAGTTTTTCATGGCAATAGAGGTCATTACAACTGATCTTTGAAATAGAGGCCTAAAAAATAGAAAAAAAATTTGAAAAAATATGGAATTCTAACGTAATTTCTAGTCATTTCCAGACTAAGCCCCAAGAAAAAAGAATGACGACAACATAGAGGCTGTTTTTGTGTCCCATGCTCCTTCAGTGGGAGTGGCTTAAAACAAACTGGGCATGTGGGCCGTGTTGGTGTGGCACAGAGTTCATGTTGAGTCATCCCGAGTGTTTCCCAGCACTGTCCCACGCTGAGGGCAGAGCAGGGCAGCTGAGGCACAGGGCTGTGCTGGAAAGCCTCCCCGTCTCCTCCCTCCCTGGCTGGAAAGACCTGCTGCCGCCGCCTCAGCCAGGCACGGTCTGACTGTCCTGGCATCCAGCAGCCTCAACCTTTGCTTTCACTCCAACTCTTCAGACTCAACTTAAGCCTCTTTTCAAGTCAAATCTTATATGTACTTAGTGTATTGTTTTTATTAAAGACTATGACTTTTTAGAACTGTGATTTTTTTTCTTTAGAATTATTATTTTTATTGGTATACTGACAAAGCTGCACAGGGTTGAATGGTCTGCCTCTACCACTGTTATCCTCTTATTTTTTTAGTGTGTGGTTTTGGTTTTTTTTTTTAGAATGTGGGGCTTTTAAATATTTTTTTAAAATGTGCATTTTACACCTAATAGAGTTAAACTGTAAGCAGATGTTTATAAGCTTGTTTTAAAATATTTTGTAAGGGGTTGAAGAGATAGCTCAGCAGTTAAGAGCACTAGCTTCTCTCGCAGAGGACCCAGGTTTGAATCCCAGAACCCACATAAGCAGTTAATAGCCACTTATAACTCTAGTTCCCGGGGATTGACACCCTCTTCTGGCATCTGCAGGCATTGCATGACACTAGAGCACTTAATATACATGCAGGCAAAGCAATCATATATGTAAAATAAATATAAATTTAAAAATTTTTTAATTGCATAATTCTCCCTTTCTCTTCTACATGTTCCACATGGCCATTATAAATCCACAGCCATTCTGTAGTGTTCCTTTCTCTGATAGAGATTTTATATTGATTTAGATAAATGCAACTAGATGTCTAGAATTGTAATTACATTTCAGTATGATTTAATTTCTTAATTGGAAAGTTGCTACCATGTTAATTAAAATCCTAAGAATTAAAATCCTAATCATCTTAAGACTTATGACACATTGATTAAATGATAATATAAACACATTATGCAACAAGGAAACTAAGTCCAAAGTGAAAGCCATGAAACTGGCATGTCTTTCACATGTAGTATGCTGACTCTCTTTAGGACTGAAAGAATCTTGTGTTTCAACTAAGTACAAAGAAGATTTAAAATTGATTTTTGTTTTCTAAGTCCGTGCCATTTTATTCTGGTAGAAGTGCTCTGGGAGCCTTATGTTGGAAAGGCTGCTGCTTCCTTCCCCAGTACCGCTGCTGACCTCTGGGCACAGCACACATTTCATTCCTTGAGCCTGCTCTTTCTCCTGCAGTACTTTGCCGAGCCAGTAATCCCTGGTTATTCTGTTAACCCTTGCCCAGACTCAGAAACCTTTTCCAAACCATAGTCTGGGTTACTGCCCTAACTTGTATTGTGATATCTTTTCTTACTAAATGGGTTGCAGGTTCTGTGAGGGAATATATGCATGTCCCCATAGCACTTCGCATCAGTAGTAAGTAAATGAGAACCAGACCACAGTCCATTTCCTGAGGAACACATTCATTCTCTGGCCAGAAGGTGCTGCCAGTTCTATGGAGACTGATAGTTAAAGTATCTTATTTCCTTTTATAATCCCTAGACTTTATAGTATTAACACATAGATTAAAATATTCAGCTTCCCTAGAGGACTAGTAAAAGGAAGAAGTACAGGAGAGAAAACTGGCATTGGGTAAATGTCAGGGCACTCTAGTGATGTACACCAAATGCTCAATTGTTGCAGCTGGATATGTAGCTTAATTGGTAGAGTACTTCCCTAGCATGCAAAAAACCCTGGGTTCAAACTCCAGCCCTGCATAAACCAAGTGGTGTGGTTCATACCTAAAATCCTAGCCTTCAGGAGGTACAGGCCAAGAATCAGAAGTTCAAACTCATCCTCTACAGTTAAGTTGGAGGCCAACCCTTTCTCAATATATATGAAAATAAAAGAAAGATGAGTATCCGTTTGTTTCTTTTTCTTTTTTCTTAAAAACCCTGTGCCCACAGGTCACACGCATTTAGTCCAGCACTCAGGAGGCAGAGGCAGGTGGACCTCTCTGGGTTTGAGGCCAGCCCAGTCTGAAAGTTCCAAGCCAGCTACAGATACAAAGTTGAGGCTCTGTCTCAAAAAAGCTAATATCAAAAAAAAAAAAAAAGCAAATATCCCCTTGCTCCCAGCCCCACCGTTCTTGGTTTAACTCTTAAATGACATTTCTAGGTAAGGAAAAGGAATAGTTGATGCCGCTTACCTGATAGGAATTGGTATCATACCCTTTCATGTAAAAGATGTGAAGTTTAAAAGCAAAGAGGAAAATAAGATGTGGAGATGCTTAATGATCCAAGTTGTGATTTTTTTTTAAAGATAATCTCTACATAATACTCCAAAGAAACACAGCCCCTCAGAGGAGCAGCCACAGAGCTCAGCACAGCAGCACTTGGTAACCAGAATACCTAAAAATATCCCCACACAATTCTGCATTATTGTTGGGGCATGGGTGTCTCACTGTTTTGCTCAGGCTGGTCTCAAACTCCTGTGCACCAGTTACCCTCCTGCCTCAGCTCCCTGGTAGCTGAGACTACAGAAATGTGCTGCTGCACCCCAGGTAGCTGCCTTTTCAAAGCTCATTTTAATAATTTCTGAGAGTAGAGTATAACTATAAGGCCCAGAGGGTCTCTTGGAGACACTGGGGGAGTGCTTATCATCTGATCAGAAGAGAGTCTGACCTTATTTCAAGAATAATTAAATGCAGAGAAAAATTATATTCTTTAAAAGTTCATTAGCTGGGCTAGGGATGTAGCCTAGTTGGTAGAGTGCATGCCTAGCATACACAAGGCCCTGGGTTCAGTCCCTAGCACTGTATAAACTAGGCATGATGCACACGCCTAGAACCCCACCACTTGTAAGGGTGGGAGGAGGCTCAGATGTTCATCATCCTGGAGTATATAGAGTTAAGGTAATCTGGGATTTGTGAAACTGCCTCAAAAAGAAAAAAATCCTTGGCTCCTTTTCCTTGCAAAATGAAAATCCTCCATTTATTTTGTAATGAATTCATATGCAAACAATTACAACTTTTTTTTTTCATTTAAGACCTGCCACATGGTGAGGAAATGAAGATGGAAACAAAGTCACAGAAGGCAGTTTACTACTACTTAAAGCATTTTCCTTTGTTCACCAGTAACATGTAACTACATCTGCTTTCTCAAACATGTGCAGTGCATTTGTTTCACATGCATACACTTGTATGGGGGCCCTTAAAGCAGAACAGTAGTGGCAGAACTCAATATCCTAGTTTTATATTTCTGAGATATGGAAAAGTTGGTTTTCTTAATAATGTCAGAAGCTCTCACATCCCCACAGTGAGCCACCTCCCATAGTTCTCTCTTGTTTTTGTGCTCCTAAATTAAAATGCATGTTTTAATTGCTGGAACTGTAATTTGTTCTGAAATGGTGTAATTAGGAGGCATGATGAGGAGAGAATGTGCATCATCCTTTTATTATCTTTCTCTGTTTTTGTTTTAACCTTTTGTCTTAACCTTGGCTGGAGTCTAAAAAAGATGAATATAGACAACACCTGTTAAAGAAATAGCCTTAGCACTGAGTTCTCGGTGTCCAGATAACAATTCCTCAGGGTCCCAGCACCAAAGGTGTTTAGTGTGGGATAGACCTTGAGCATAGCAAAGTTATTATGGCTTTAAAACTATTTCATTTTCTGTGTAACTGATTTGAGAAATTTTCTTAGTTCCAGTAGGTTGATTGACAGGTAGATTTTCCTCCCACACCAACATTTTATAAAAACATTTTCAAACAACAGAAAAGTTGAAAACATTATGTAGAGACATACCAGAATGTTCAGAGTCTATAACCTACTATTAAGTTTTTACTAGCTGTATTGCATAGGTAGATTTTTAAATGTCTTAAGGTTTTCCTTATGAGTCCTTAATCATACCTCACAAGGGAATTAGTATTCTCCTTACCTACAGAAAAATACTAGTTATTCTTAATTATCCCAACTTAAGCCATATGGTAACAACAATAACAACAGCAACAACAAAAATGGGTCTATCCTTATGAATAACTAATTGAAAATAAAGAATATGTTTTCCTAAACTTGTGTGATCTAAAGGTTATGTTCTGTTGGTTGTCGGTTAAACTTGCTCCTGTGCTGTGGAGTCTACAATTTCTCTTGAATAACTCATTTCTTAAGTCCTCACAGTGGTTACTTTTTCTCTCCCCTTCAGAAACGGCCATCATTCAAGCAGATCATTTCAATTCTGGAGTCCATGTCAAATGACACAAACCTTCCTGACCAGTGTAACTCATTTTTGCACAACAAGGCAGAATGGAGGTGGGTAGTCCCTGCCCCTGGCTTCAACAGGCCTTCCATAGCTTCAGTAAAGAGAATCAGACACTGACATTTTGATCACAGTCCTGAGCACAGCTCAGAAGGAAAAAAAAAAAAAAAAGAAGAAGAAGAAAAACAGCCTGGTACTGGCAGAAAAACAGACCTGTAGACCAATGGAACAAAACTGAAGATCCACACTTGAGGAAAAAAAAAAAAAAAAGCCCTCAAGCTTCGTGAGTCCTGCATTCATATGTAAGCAACAGCTTCTCTTCACTTGTTGCCTTAGCATGTGTCTAAGGATGTGGAAAGACCACTGAAATTAGAGCTAATGAGAGGGCATTTCCAGGCTCTTCTCTGGATGCGTTCTGTTGTGCTAGCCCTGTAACTTGCAGAGCATTGTAGCTGCTAGTGCAGGGGGTTAGGAAAGCTGAAGTACTTCGAAAAGAAAACTTCAGATGTTATAAACCTCAGTAAAAACAAACTCCATAACAAGAGAATTGTATTGTATGAATGGAAAAAGTAAGCCCAAGATAAAACTGTTGGACCAGGTCACATGATGCAGGGGGTATAAATAGCATGTTTGGAGCAGGACAGTGTTCCTCCCCTGACTCAGCACAGATTTAAAGTAACTTCATCTCTGTTCCCAATAACCATGGCAGTAACATGACGCCCTACGCCATCTGCTGATGGCAAGTGAATACTGCACACCTTTTGAGAGTCACTGGATCCTTGGCTTCTTGGGGTTTCTCTTTCATTGGAGTTTTACAGTGACTTTGTTTATTTTCATTCCTCTGAAGTAACTGTCTAGGATCAGTGAGTTTTGTGACTTTTTACCTAACAATACAGAATTAACAGTGAGCTCTGGTCTAGATACAAGGGATGTTTTTCTGGACTAAAATAACTAACAAAACATGGGAGTGATACTGTTTCCTGCAGTAACAGATTAATGCACTTGTAATGGGATCCACACACCTGCTTTAAAATCCCTATGTGGGATCCATTGCTCTTCACACAAAGACAGAAATGCTTAAGAGTCAAAAGACCCACTATCCAGCCTCATTCTGAGAGCATCAGTTCTGTCCTGAGCCTCTGGCTTTCATTCACTGCACATTTCTCCCTCTCCTGAGCCTCTGTGATACAGTCTCCTCTGTTTATACCCAGCCTCTTTCAACTGCACATCCCTCTAAATCCCTTCCCCTCAGCTTCTCCTGGCCATTCAGGTAGCAGTTGAACTAGCACATCTGCCTCCAGGCTAGGTCAGTTCTGCTTGAGCCTCTGGGTTCCCTATGTCAAATGTGTCTCACAGCTGAGGTGTTAAAGGAGCCAACAGCTCTTTTGTGTATCACTGTCTTTACATCATCCAGCAGCAATTACTCAGTAAGTACATGGAGAAGGAAGACAGCATTGTGGTGGTAGAAAATACAAAAGAAATTGGGCTCTTGTACAGGATAGTATGTAACTGAACGTGTTTGCTGTGACAGAGCGCTGCTTCTGTTTGCTTATTCTTTGATCTGCTGCTGCTGCTGCTGCTGCTGCTGCTGTTGCTGCTGCTGCAGAAGAGACTGGTGCATCTCAAGGCTGCGTGATGAACACAACTGTCCCCAAACATGTAGCACTTGCAGCAGGAAGGAGCTTCAGAAACATGCAAGATTATACTGCAAAATATGAGTGGACAGATAACAACTCAAGTACTGTTCTGACAAGTATTTTGTCAGAGAAGTGGGGGATGACTTCAGGCATTAGCCATGAAGTCTGCTAGCCTGAAGATACAACAAAAGGATTCCCTGGGGAAATGCTATTTGATCTGTTATCCAAAGGATTAGTAGGATTTTAATACTGTGAGTATTGATGTGCTTGAGCTAGGACTTTTAAAGTATGCCAATAAAGAAAACAAAGCAAAATTAGTAAGTTTTCTACAAAAAAAAATTGAAATTTCCATATGGCCAAAAACAATGCCCATTATAAGGAAGTTTACAAGAGAAATGGCTTAGTTACAACTTTTTGCCCTATTGTGATAAATCAGTATTTCTCAGATGTTTGGGGAGTCTTTGAGGAGGAGGGGACACATGCGTGTGCAAGCACCTGTGCGTGCACCTGTGTGCAGTATGTAAGGAAGATGTCAGCTGTCTATTCTCTGACTTTTCACCATATTTCTTTAAGGCAGGGCCATTGTATCTTGAGGTATACCGTCACCACCAAGCCCCAGGGTTTTCCTGTCTCTGCCCCTTACAGACAGCACTGGGATGCTGGACAAGCACCAGCACACCAGCTTTTAATCTGGGTGCTGGGATCCAAACTCTGGGTCTTAGGCTTGCACAGCAAGTACTCTTACCCATTGAACCATCTCTACAGCCTGTCCATTTTGCTTTTAAAAATTACTGAGGATAGGTTGGGTATGGTGGCACATGCCTTTAATCCTATCACTTGGGAGGCGGATCTCTGTGAGTTTAAGGCCAGCCTGGTCTACAGAGTGCGTTCCAGGGACAGCCAGAGCTACAGGGAAACCCTGTCTCAAAAAGACCAAAAAAAAAAAAAAAAAATAGAACTGAGAAAAATTTTAGGATATTTATCAAATAATCGACAACAATAAGAAATTCCTGGGGCTGGAAAGACAGCTCAGTGGTTAAGAGCCCTTGCTGCTCTTTTGGAGGTCTGGAGCTCCAGTTCCTAGGCTGTTCCCGCTTGTCTGTAGCTCCAGCACCAGGAGATCTAACACCCTCTTCTGGCTTCCTCAGGTACCTTCACACATGTGAACATGAGTGCACACACATATACACATGCAAATTTTTAACCTTAAAAAAATAAATTCTTCTACATTCAGTCTATGGTTTTATATGTCATTAAAAACAACTCTAAACAATTTTTATGAAAGAATGAGAGTAGAAAAAGCCCATTCTGTCTTAGTGTTATCCTGAAAACCAATTAGGCATCAAGAATCTAAAAAGTTCTTTCATGGATCTCCACACATGATAGAGTTACTGTCTTTAAGACAGCAATTTAATTAAAATGGCATATCAGTGAACACAAAAACACATTTCACAAAAGGAAATTGACTGGCACTATCATCAGGTAAACAAATAACAAACGTTGGTGAGGATGTGGTGAAGAGGAATCCTTGTTCAGTGCTGGTAGAGATGTAAACTTGTGTGGCCACTGCAGAAGTCAATATGGAGCTTCCTCAAAGAACTAAAAATAAAACTACCATATAACCGAGCTGGGCACCTTGAATATATGACCAAAGAACTCTAAGCTAGCATATCAGTATATCCATGTTTACTGCTGCACTGTTCACAGCCAGGAAATGGAGCCAGCCTAGATACCCATCAGCAGAACAGAGAAAGAAAATGTGGTACCATGGAATTTCATGGAGTCATAAAGAAAAATGAAATCCTGACATTTCCAGGAAAATGAATAGAAATGGAAATCATTAAGTGAAATAAGCCAGACTGAAACAGACGAATACTACATGTTTTCTCTCATATGCACTGAAACATACACACACATACACACACACACACTCTCTCTCTCTCTCATGGAATCCCCTATACACACTGGGAAGGCAGAGACAGGCAGATTCCTGGAGATCACTGGCTGGCCAGCCTAGACAATCTATGAGCCTTATGTTCAGTGAGAGACTCTATATGTTAAAATATTAAATGGAGAATAGTTGTGGAAGACACGTGACATCAGCCTCTGGCTCCCCCACACATACACACATGCACCCGTATAAGAACACATATATAAATAAGCCATGCACAATACAACACACACACAAAAATGAAATTACATATGTATTTTTATACATGTGTTATATGTAGCTTACAGAACTAAAAGGAAGTTCATGATGAAGAGGAAGAGATCTTGAAGGGGTGAGAAGAAGAGAGGGTGTTAGAATACATGTGATAAGAAAGCAAAAGTGGGGGCTGGAGAGATGGCCTAGCGGTTAAGAGCACCGACTGCTCTTGCAGAGGACCCGGGTTTGATCCCCAGCACCCACATGGCGGCTGAGAACCGTCTGAAACTCCAATTCCAGGAGAACTCCAGTTCCAGGGGAATCCGACACCCTCTTCTGACCTCCGCGGCATTGCACGACCCGAGTGCACAGACTTGCATGCAGACAGTACATTCATACACATAAATAAAGAAATTAAAAAAAAAAAAAGAAAGCAAAAGCTTTCCTAACGGGAATGTAAGGGAACCAGCTGGAAGGTTTGGAGCACGAGGAAGGCAGTGGGGAGGACGAATGAGAACAAAACACAGTGTCTTACATCTATGAAAATACCATGATGAAAATCATTACTTTGCTAACCTAAAAAATTAATTTAAAAAAGAAATCAAATGGCTAATAAAGCATTTGAAAAATATTCAACCTCCCTTAGTAAACAAATAAATACAAGGGACCAGAGTTCATTTATTGACTTTTTAAAATTCACATCATACCCAATGCTAATACGCTTTCTTATTCATTGCTGATAGGAGACATTAGTTTTCTGCAGGACAGTTAGATTCCCCAAAAAGGTTCAGATTCTTCTTTTCAGAAGTCCTACTGCTACGGCTTTAGTTCAGAGCAGACCAATGGGGAGGGTTTGCCGAAGTGTGTGTGTGTGTGTGTGTGTGTGTGTGTGTGTGTGTGTGTTTTCAGACAGCTTCATTTGGAATGTCAAAGCTAGAGATGGAACTCTGTGTAATAAAAGACGGCCAGCCGTGGTGGCAGATGCCTTTAATCCCAGCACTCTGCCTCCTAATCATCTATCTTTTTTCTACATTAAACCTGGATTATTTGAATGATAAATTTAATTTTTAAAATATTTAAAGTGAAAACCAGGTGTAGTTGTACACATCTGTAGACCTACCTCAAGAAGCTGAAGCAGAAGGATCACAAGTTCAGTCCCCATCTGGGCAACCTAGCAAAATTCCATCTTAACAACAAAAATAAACATTGAAAAGCTAAAAGATGAAAAATAGAACTGTTAATAAGAAATAGGGAGGATGCCTTGATTAGTCAGAGAGAAGTAACTTCAGGGCATTCTCGGGCTCTTTCGGGAGCTTTTAATGCACTCTGAGAGCTGAAGGAACACAGGGCTGTCCATCAGAGCCGAGAGCCAGCTTGAAGCAGCAGCAGAGCTGTTGGAACTGAACTTCACAACTGGATAAAAGCCTGGAGAATGATAGCAGCTATAGTAATAGGCACAGTTATTGTTTATTAAGTTCCTCCACGTGCATTTACTTCATTTGGATTATCTTTCTTAATCCCCATAGCAACCCTCATTATGTCACACATGTAAAACCTGAGGCCCAAGCAACCTGGGTAGCAAGCATGACCAATGGCTGCAGTCCAGCAGCAGTGCAACACTTGGGTCCCCCTCTCAGTACTGCATGATCCCAGGCAAGGTACCCAGTGTATCTGGAGGAAACTATAAACAGTAACTCTGCTTATTACTATAGCTGCCATCATTCTCCAGGCTTTTATCCGGTTGTGAAGTTCAGTTCCAGTAGCTCTGGCCATGTTTTCAGTTGTTAACCTGTGGGATTGTCGACAAACCTGGGGTAGATGTGAGTGAGTGAGTGAGTGAGCTCCATGGGGCTGCAGTGGACTGTTGAAGTTTTTGTCAGTTAGCAGAACACTTTATTGGTTGTTTTTCTTGGTAACCCAAGTACTGTCACTGATATGCCTTTTGAGAATAAACAGAGTTCAAAAAATATAATCTTAGCAATCTGAATATTAGCCCCAATTGTGTGATAGATCACTAATTTTAATATATGTTTAATTATGTAATATGCCTTATGGCTATTTTTGCAGACTGGGCTCTGATTTCAAAGTAAGAATCTGTCTAATGAAAGATCATTACAGTTCATTGCCTATATAAGGAAAAAGTGATACTTGTTGAGATCAACCTTGGTTAGATTTGGGTTGAGAGAACTGATTTTCACCAACTGCAATTTTAGAATGGGAAGGTTATATAAATGTATCAACAAACACATTTGATGTGACACAGTGTACCAGTTACAAAGAGTGGCGCCTTTATAGGCCCTTGGGTCTCCAGCACTCTCTCATGCCATTTAACTCAGATCCTGGGCTACTAGAGGGAGCAGCTAGGAAGCTAGGCTTGAGGAGACAGGTTGGTATTTGCTTCTGTGTCACAGATTTCAGCTTACTTAACTGTTGATCTGTTTGCCAGAAGGGCTCAAAAATCACAGTGGGGTTTCCTGAGCCAGAACTTTAGATGCAGCCTTGCATTTAATTACAAGTAAAGCAGAATGTGTTGGCAATTTACAGATTGAAAAGAGAACACCAGTAGAATTAGTTTCCCTGCAGGAGAGTTGAGATGAGCTTACAAGAAGTGTCACACAGATGGACCCTCAGTGACTTAAGGTGGTTCATTATCATTGGTTTTTGTTACAGACACTTGTCCTCAGGTTTTCCACATTGAATTTTCTCTTCCAGTCCTCCATTTGAAAAGTTAAAAACAAACTCAGTTGTGAATGTACATATTTTTGTCAGAAATCAAGGGTTAAATTTGTATTTATGATAGTCAAAATTCTGAAAGATTCTTCCACCGTGCTTTTCCTTGGGAGTGCGCTGTGACCTTCCTGTCCCTTTATGCTTCGTCACATGGGTGCAGTGAAGGAGTGGAGCACTCAGCAACTGCACTGGAAGCCTTTTTGCTGAGGAACTTTGCAGACAAGCAGGGAGTGAAGCTTTGGAACCAAATCCAGATCTCCAAGCTGCCCCTTGAGTTGGGCAGCTCAGGTTTCATCTGTAAGAGCTCTGGAATAAGACCTCTAGTTACCCTGGAAATCTGAAGAAAGGCAGGTTCTGGTTACATATATCCATTAACTCAGATCTAGGGGCTTATACCTTCCATCACAGTCAGGGGCTCAGCTGTGATGATATAGTATGTATGTAGCACGAGGTTATTTCTCTGGCACCTGTTGGCATTAATCAGCAGTAATCACTAAGTCCCTTCAGAAATAGCAGAAATTAAAGTCCCTCAACTTTCCTGTCCTTCATCCTTGTAAGTCTGTCTCTGCATGCCTTTCTGCCCCCCCTTCCCTCTACCCACTCTCATCTCTCGTTACTGTGGCTCACTTACAGGCTCTGTAGAAACTCAAGGGGGAGAACTTCCAGTTCTCAGAGCATAAATTTAGACATTAACATTGTGACAGACTTGAAGGAGGAAAAGTTTGTGCTGAGCCATCTTGCCAGTTTCCAGTTTCTGTAAAGAACAGTTTCTGTTACTGGGCATAGTGTTCCAAGCATGCAATGCTTGGCCCAGCAAAGAGGGAAGAAACTTCCTTTAAAGATTATCAGAGTTTAAAAGAATCTCAGAGTTTCTCTAGCCCATGCTATCCTATGATTACCAGATTGTAAAATTATCTAGGTTTGTTATTAAATGGTGGGAACATCCAGACTCCACTCAGCCTACAGTTCATGAGTTCTAAGGAAGTCTTAGGAATCTTCATTTTTATTGTTTTCACATGCATGACCAGTAAGTAAATCTTAGTGTGAGGCATGTTGCAGAGCCCTGATATCATGTAATCCCTGCCAATACAACCAAAGAAACTGTCGGTTAACTAGCTAATTACTTGCTTTTCTCAGCCACTAGGTGGGCACGAGTGCCATCTTGGTCACTTGGCTGACACATGACATTAATCACATAACCTGTGTGTCATTTTCTCATCCATAATAAAAGATTAGTACCCATTTCTTGATGGTATCCTAGGAGTAAGACACTATGTATCAGGGCTTTATAAACTGTAAAGCTTGGGCTGGAGAGATGGCCTAGAGGTTAAGAGCGCCAACCGCTCTTGCAGAGGACCCGGGTTCGATCCCCAGCACCCACATGGCGGCGGAGAGCCGTCTGAAACTCCAAATCCAGGAGAACTCCAGTTCCAGGGGAAACCGACACCCACTTCTGACCTCTGCGGCATTGCACGACACGGGTGCACAGACTTGCATGCAGACAGTACATTCGTACACATACAGAAATAAATAAAATTAATTAAAAAAATTTTTTTAAATAAACTGTAAAGCTTTATAAACTATAAGCATTTACTAATTGCTAACCCAGGACACTAGCTCCCAGACTTATACTGTGTGGGCCCCAGTATCTCTTCAGTGCTCTGTTGAAATACTCTGAGGTTGTTTTTCCCAACTAGGAAATACCTGTTGATTTTTAAGGCTGTGAAAGATTCCTGCTTCTCTGGTCAGTTCCTGGTCGATTTCAAAGCCTGCACCTTGGTTTTTTATCTGGCTAGCATTCTGGTGGACCCACTGAGCGTCCCGTCCCTTCAGTAGAGCTGAGACTTAATCAGTTATCTCTGTGCAGGTGTGAAATTGAGGCAACCCTTGAGAGGCTAAAGAAACTAGAGCGTGATCTCAGCTTTAAAGAGCAGGAGCTCAAGGAGCGGGAGAGACGGCTGAAGATGTGGGAGCAGAAGCTGACGGAGCAGTCTAACACCCCGGTGAGTGCCCGCTGGTGGCTTTGCAGCACTTAGGAGCCTGGCTAAGCATGGAAGCATGGCGACTCTCCTCCCAGCCCCCGCAGTTTCCTGCCCGCACCTGTGTCTTAAAGGCCAGTGTTCACAAAGACTGTGAAGCACCAAAATGTCAGAAATGTCAACAAAAAAGTCTGTCCTGCTCCTGGCTCCTTCCTTAAGAACTGACATTCTTTGTGTCTTAGTAAAAGCTAATATATTTCCATGCCATCTGCTAGTAGGCCCTCCAAACACATGCCCAAATGGCCACTACTCAGTATTGCATCTAGAGGGCATCAGTAATTAAGAACTCTAATCCCAAAACAGCCAAGAACATCTTGGGTGTTTCAGTTTCACCACATTTTCTTTCTAAAATTGAGCTGACCTGCTAATAGAGATGACAAGCACAATTTGGTGTTATGACCATGGACAGTGTAAAATGGGGCAGGCAGCCAGGTTTTTCTGTACTCTGTTTCTTCCCAAGTCTAGAGAAATTCTTTTTAAGGATTTGCTCTTTATAAACTAATCTTGAGCTGACCTGGTATGTTAAATATTAAATTACATTTCAACGTTCTTCTCTATTTAAATGACTTATTTTTAGGAAGCAGCTATAAGCTTATAATTGGTTTTTCTAGGATTTTTAATGGGCACTATTTGTCCACTTAAAATCACAAACAATGTCGGTGTGGTGATGCATGCCTTTAATCCCAGCCCTCAGGAGGCAGAGGCAGGTGGATCTCTGTGAGATCAAGGCCTGCCTGGTCTACATAGTGAGTTTCGGGTGGGCTGGGGCTAGGGAGACCCTGTCAAAAGAAAAAAAAAAATCACAAACAGTGATAGATTAAAAGTAAATTTATTGATAGTTACACCAAGAAAAGAAATTAAATGCCCTTCATTTTGTGTTTCTCAGAAAGCTTTCCTATCTAGACAAATCTTAATCTCCATTAAGCAGCCAGTACCTGATTATAAAGTATTTTCCAGTATCTAAAGAATAAAATAGTTTGTGCCATTTCCAATCTGTATGGAGAAGCAATCTGATAGCTCTTTCGTCCATTGAAAAGAGAGTACAATGCATGCAAATGTTATAGATTCTTTGGTAATCCAGGGAATCCCACGATAAGAGTTGAATTGCTGTACCTAAGACTGTTATGGGACCTTACTATAGAACATAGCACCATGTTCTATAAGTCCTTCACATTTGACTCTAAGGAAAAGGGGTAGAGGGGAGTTTCCTATTCAGACTGACTCGGTGCCGCCACGTAGACTCTGAAATTGGCACCCAAGGTTCCAAGCAGGAGCTGTCCTCTCAGTGGCAGATGAGTGCAGGAGGGAGAGGGCAGCCTCGTGCCTCCATCCCGCCTGCTGAAGTCCGAGGTTGTTTTGTTTTGCTTTTCAAGTGCATTGAAACCTTGAGCTGTAAAGCACTGCATGGCTTGACTCCTTCTAAATGTAGTATTGTCAGAAAAAAAACTTCAAACCGCCTATTAGAGCATGCTTTAGAACCTTGCTTTGGTTTATTGGCACCAGTTTTGCTAAGAAATTATGGGCTGCCTTGCACACATTATTGCTGCCAGGAACACAGTTGTATAATAAATAAGAAAACCGTATGAGTGCTCAGTAGGTTGTATGCTTGCATTTAAACTCCAGAAAAGTTTGTGTAAAGAAAGTACTTTGAAGGCTCCAACCAACAAGGGGTGCATGAAGCCCTGGCCCCGAGAGTCCCTCCCCTTTTTACTTCTGAGGTCCAAGTTTTCTTTCCTTTTAATACTTGCTTCGATGTCTCCTGCGCCTAGAGCTGGTGTTCTAAGGGGAATCAAGTTTATGCTCAGCTATCTCATAAGTAGCTGTTTTCTTTTATCCTCACTTCAGCTTCTAATGGGCTTTAAACAAGACTGGTGAGAAAGGATAACTCTTTTTAAAAGGGACTGGATAGACCAGGCCTGGGTGGGTTTCATTGGTTGGTTGGTTTTAGCTTTTTTGCTTTTGTGGGTTTCTTTTTTAGGTAGCCTGATATTAATATATAACAGTCTAATATTTATGTAACTACATTATCAAATTGTTTTCACAGATACTATTTTCTTTCCTAAATGAAAACATTAAAGATATTTGGAAAGATGAGTTCTCTATGTACAAATAAAGATAATATTTATGTTTAACTGTTGTAGATTGTAAAGATTTCTAGGAATAAAATCTTTTTTGAGACATACTTATGGAACTTATTTAGAGACTAACATAATGTGAGAAGAGACCTCAGCAGTAATAAAACAAATAAGCAATAAAGAGTTCTCCAGAGTATGTACCACTTAAAACAAACCTGAGACTAAGAAGTTGAGTTTGAGGGAAGGGAGCCCTGTTCTGATGTCCAGGGGCGGAAGCAGGTTTGTTTTCCATACACTTGTTAGCTGTATTATATGGCCTTTTTTTTTTAAGGCCTGATACTTTATTGATAATTTTATCCAACATTCAAAGACAATCTCATACCAGTACTTCTTAACTTGTTCCACAAATTATAAAGAGAAGGAGCTCACAGCCCCCGGGCTCTTTTCCTAATAAAAGAACTTGTTTGTAAACCAAGCTCCAACATTAATTGAAAAATGAGAAAACTGGGCTTGCTGTACAAGCCTGATGACCTAAGGTAGATTCCTGGAAACCACAGTAGAAGGAAAGAACCAACATCTGAAAATTGCCCTCTGCATCTGTGTGTGTGCGTGTGTGTGTGTGTGTGTGTGTGTGTGTGTGTGTGTGTGAGAGAGTGAGAGAGAGCAAGAGAGAGATCGAGAAGAGAGAGAGACGAAGGAGAGAGAGAAGAGATGAAAAACATCAAATATAAAATTAAGCTGATGTGTAGGCTGCACAGAACGTTTTGCCCAGCAACTCGGGAGGCAGAGACCGGTGAATCTCTGGAGACTGAGGCCAGCCTATACAATAGTAGTTTCCAGGCCACTAGGGCTACAAGGAAAACCTGTTCCCATAAAACAAGCAAAAACAATTAAAATTTTACAATTAGAAAATTGGTAAACTGCTGGGCAGGTGGCGCAAGCCTTTAATCCCAGCACTTGGGAGCAGAGGCAGGCGAGCTTTGTGTTCAAGGTCATCCTGGGTCTAATACAGAGCGAGGTTCACAGGACAGACTTGGCTAACAGGCGAGAACCCTGTCTCCGAAAAGACAAAAAAAAAAAAAAAAAAAAAAGAAAGAAAGAAAGAGAAAGAAAGAAAGAAAAGAAAGAAAGAAAGAAAGAAAGAAAGAAAGAAAGAAAGAAAGAAAGAAAGAAAGAAAGAAAGAAAGAAAGAAAGAAAGAAAATTGGTACTATAGCTCAGCAGTTAAGAGCACTGGCTGCTGTAGCAGAGGACCTGGGTTCAATTCCCAGCACCCACATGGGGGCTAACAACCACCTATAACTCCAATTATAAGTAATTCAACAGCCTCTTCTGGCCTTCACAGGCCTTGCACACACAGTGCACTTACATACAAGCAGGCACAACATTCATACACATAAAAGAAACAAAGAAAATTGCTACTAAATATTAGGTACCTTTATATCCAGAAAGCAAAGTTTATCTCCGAGGTGTACTATTTGTAAATTATAATAAATTTACCCATGTGAAAAGTGCAAGACTTAGTTTGCTTATTTCTCGAAAGAAGAGGCCATAAGATTTTTCCATATCCTGACAGTTTTATCATAAAATCAGTATGACCAAATATTATGGAATAATAGTTTGGCTGTTGAAAATAATTACATAGGGAGAAGGTAAATATTTGTCACCATGTGATAAAAGTTAAGTTGAAAGAAGCAAAGGTGGATATTGGAAGATACAGAAAGGTTACCAAGGTTACCGGAGTTACTACCCATTAACACGTGCCCCAATTTTCACATGTGTTCACTATGCACAACTTAAAAGTTGAGCCAGAATCTAGAACTTATTCACAAGTGAATAATACTTTGAATAAGTGATACAGCATCAGATTTGGCTGTGGATAGTCATAAATGGAAGCTAATAAAGTCTAGGGTCATCTCCAGTGGACACTCAGAATACTGATCCAGAGGAGGAGGTAGACCCTTCCAGCTTCCGCAGAGCTGTCCTGACCACTGGGCTGTTCTTACTCCCTCTAAGCTTTTCTTCCTTGGTTCAGGGCTGCTTTTTTTTTTTTAACTTGAGATTTAATCTCTCCTTAATTTCTTTTTGTATTAACATGATTGTTAATTAAATGATTCTGTATAGAAGTGAAATTGAGAAAAATTAAGAGAAATCCTAAAAACTATTTTGTTTTAAGCAAAACAAGAGCCTAAACCTTGCACCTGTCCATTTGAAGCCTGGCTTGCTGTGGCACTTCGCAAGCTTTCATTTATGATTTATTGTCATTCATAAATTGTATCAAGTATGCTGGAGCCAAATCTGCCATTAAATGAGTCCGCATATTCCCTGCACTTGGGTGTTCACTAATCGTGTACCTCCTGTGTAGTGCCAACTAATTGTGTGGTATCTGTTCTCCTGATTGAAATTGGTCCTAATTTCTCTTTTTACTTCTGTCCTTTCTTCCCCCTTGATAGCTTCTCTTGCCTCTTACTGCAAGAATGTCTGAGGAGTCTTACTTTGAATCTAAAACAGAGGAGTCAAACAGTGCAGAGATGTCATGTCAGATCACAGCAGCAAGTAACGGGGAGGGCCATGGCATGAACCCAGGTCTGCAGGCCATGATGCTGATGGGCTTTGGGGATATCTTCTCCATGAACAAAGCAGGAGCTGTGCTGCATTCTGGGATGCAGATAAATATGCAAGCCAAGCAGAATTCTTCCAAAACCACATCTAAGAGAAGGGGGAAGAAAGTCAACATGGCCCTGGGGTTCAGTGATTTTGACTTGTCAGAAGGTGATGATGATGATGATGATGATGACGGTGAGGAGGAAGAGAATGACATGGATAATAATAGTGAGTGACAGCAGAATTGAAAATGTCAAAAAAAAAAAAAACAGAAGAAACTATCTCAGTGTGTACAGAAAACAACATAAGGAGGCAGAGCACTGAGCACTGCCTTTAGGCCAAGCACGTTCTGTGACAGTTTCCTTATCAGTTTTACTTTTGATTTATTTTTGCTTTCAGAAAAGGCGGGGGGCAGGGGTAGATTAAAGTGTATTTATGGATCAGCAAACGTGGTGCCTGATTATAGAAATCGTGACTGTGCACACTGCACAGTGTGCCTGGACTAGACACATTCAGGCATTTTTTTGTTTTTTAATGAATGTTTTATAGTTTGTATTTGACTTTTAGTCCCTTTATTCAGTTGGTTGAGAAAACAGACATTTGAATAAGCACTTCACTCCTAATTCTTTGACACTTGATTCTTCTGTAACATACTATGCTTTTTTTTTCCTTGTGACAATACATAATAATGGCATAAATGATTGATAATGACTATAAGATCCAGCCTGAGATGAAAGAGGGTTATAACAAAATGCTTCTTCAGGAATACCTAAATGTCCTAAATTGAACTGAAAAATGATGTGTGAAGTACACAAAACATCAATAAAAGTATTATAAAAAATAAAAATAAAATAAGCCGGGCATGGTGGCTCACACCTTTAATCCCAGCACTCAGGAGGTAGAGGTGGGTGGATCTCTATGAGTTCAAGGCCATCCAGGTCTACAGAGCAAGCTCCAGGACAGCTGGTACTAAAAGGGAGACCCTGCCTCAAAAATACCAAAAAAAGGAAAAAACTAAAAATAAAATAAAATAAAGAAATACCTAAATGCCAAGAATTTCCAATACCAAATAGCACAGTTTCTCAAGTAAAACCTCAACCCTGGTCTCAGTAGTAACATTTGAAGGAGGAGTACTCTGATTGGAAGCAAGCAGCAGATGTCACATCCCATGCTTGTCCTGGAAGCATCTCAACAAGAACATGCTGTCATCCAAGCCTTAGTTTGTCCTTTACACAGAGGAAGATATGGTCTAAGGGATGATTCCAGACTGAGTGTATGCCTGCACATCCAGTAAAAGCACTGTTTCTCTTTGTTTTCCAGAGGTTCGTAACAATCCTAGAATTCAATCTATATAGAGAAAAAATGAATATTATAAAAGGAGTGGCAAAGATACTTTCTATGTTAAATCTAGCTGCACAGTTGCCTTTTTAAAAACTATGCTTTGTGATGCTGGTATTTCAGGGATATACATGTAGGTGCTACGACTGGGAAGACCTGGCTACCCGGATGTCCTCTCAGAATACCAGCATAGTTGTCAAAACTTGCTTTAGAAGCCCTAAATAAATTACAATTAGATAAATGCAAAATAACCCAAAGACTTTTTTCTCAGTCTAAATCAGAACAGTATCATTCATTTGACAATGAAACTAAAATACTTTTGGTGTTTTGTTTTTGAATATGGAAGTTTAAGCAAGGATAATGTTGGATGTGGTGGCTCACATCCATAGTCCCAGTGCTTGGAGGCCGAGGCAGGACGATTATGAGTTTAATACCAGCCAGCCTGGGCCAAAGAGCAAGACCCTATCTCAAGAAAGGATTAGATGTCATCTATTACTCTTTCTAAGTTTGTTTGATCATAAAGTCTCTAGGAATTTGAGATAGGATGTGCTTCTAAACTTCATGGAAAACTGAAAATACCACCTGAAATGATCAGGTCGGAGTCAAGCAGCAATAACTATGAAAATGTTCTGGGTGTCTGCTTGCTATGCAGTCTTAGGCAAATCATTTACTCTCTCTGAGTCTTTTTATTCTTCCTTAGATGGCAGGAATGCTAACCTTCTTCAGAGGAAATGTTAAAGGGATCAGAAGAAAGCATATAAAACCTGCAGTTGGTTTAGTGTAGGACCATGGCAGGTGCCACTTAACACCAGC
The DNA here is from genome assembly GCA_009823505.1 of Rhizomys pruinosus. Taxonomy (NCBI): domain Eukaryota; kingdom Metazoa; phylum Chordata; class Mammalia; order Rodentia; family Spalacidae; genus Rhizomys; species Rhizomys pruinosus. The sequence goes on from VZQC01005840.1 coordinate 1,600,364, forward strand.
TACTATTAATTGCCAAGTAAAAGGCACTGAAAAATAGTGGGTTCGGTAACCTTCTGGAACACTAAACTATCAATTTCAAGTCATACTCGTTCAGAAATATGAAATTAAGTTTAAAATGGATAGCTCTCAGGAAAAAGAAAGAGAACATTCTTAGAATGTAAGCTATACAAACAGGTTTGATTCATTTGCCCTTGGAACCTAAGTGTCACAGCCAGCTGCACCTGCCTTCTGGTCCTCGGGTACAGACTGAGTAAACACAGCAAGCAGTGAACTCTACTGAAGAAGCCAGGCCTCCCCTCCCCCGCCCATCCCCAACCCGCCAATGCTCATTCTGCTATAAGTCTCTCTGTGTGCATATACATACTCTAGACGTATAGCCAGACCACTCCTATAGAAAATCTTGGAGTAGAGCAAAAGGAATGCCTTGCAACTCCTGATTTCCCAGCATACCATGGGGACCTAAAGGCGAGAGTGGAAAGTACAGTGTCTTAAAGCCTCTTGCACACTTGCCCAGGCAAAAATTGTCTTTCATTCATCAGGTCTCTCTGGGACCCTGTTGTATGCCAAGTTCTAGGGAACAGCCAGATGATAATCTTTGTACTTATGGATTGTGCATGCTAGTGAGCAGGGATCCACCATCAACAGAACATGTGTTATATAATATGCTAATATGTGCTAAGTGTATGCTGAAAAATGAAACGAGGAGAACGCTGGTGGGAGAGCTCTGGGGTTTTCCCAGTGTGGTCAGGAAGGCCTCTCTAATAGGTAACATTTGAGAAAGCTGAGGAAGGTGAAGGGATCTCTGTGAGTGGCAGGATCTGTGTCCTATATGGAAGATTGTAAGCCTTGGCTCCCACTAATCAGAGTAAGCGTAGAACATATAAGTGGGCTGAAACTAATTTTTTCTTAATTTACATGCAAATTCATATGCTTCTTCATAAGTTTTTAGTGCCTTAGAAACAACTACATAATGGCAGTAGGGCTCTATATCCAAGCTTGGGTTTACCATTGATCAGGTACATTTCTGCCATCCCAGTTGTGGCCGTCTTCCCCATCAGTGTTCCAGTCATGCTCATAGCTCAGCACTCTGTCATTGAGAAACCACGAGATTTAAGCTATAGCTGGACCAGCCCGGGTGAGAAGGTTGCAGTTGCTCTCCATCTGGAATCAGATGGGATGGCATTGGCTAGTTTGTTTCTGTTCCAAATTAGTGTTCTTCTAGGAGTTTGGAATCTCATATAAATGGTAAAAATTACCAGAGGACCTTACATTCAATTAATTTTATAAAGAAATGTCTTTATAAAGACATTTTCCACCTGCATGCAGAATTTCTAATGATATTTATTGTGCAAGACCTAATTCACTTCTCAGATCAGTTTTTGAAATGGCAAATTATCATTGTTAGATTTAGTCCCAATTACTCAACTTACAAAGGTATACACTTCAGAAGTGAAGAGTTAAATCCTGAGAAAGGCTCAAAATGAGAATTGGAATTCTAAATTATGATAATAATTGTCGGTCATATAATTGAAAATATCACCTTTTTACCTTTTCTTCTTTGCTCGTAAGGTTGAGTGTGTAGGATTTGAGGCCATCTGCAGTGGTTCTCAGCTGAGAATTGCTGTCACCTAATGGGGTACATTTTCAGTTGTCATGGTGACTGGCCTAGCATTTACTGCTGAGCCTAGTGGTATTCTGCTTGCCAGGAACAGCCAATCCTGCAAAGACTTCTATCCAAAATACCAACAACATAGTCCCTTCCCCACCATGAAGCCTGTTAAACCTGGCTGTTGTAAAATTCCATCTTGTATTATTTTTTTCCCCCAAACAAAATTACCCATGTCAATAAAAATACCTTTTCAGAACGGTAAGTACACCTGAATTTTGGAAGTTTGTGCCTTTATCTCAAATCACCTTGTGGAAATGATTCCTCCCCCCTTAAGCTTGCTAGTAGGAACTTTATGAAATAACTGAATTCACCTGGAAGAGGGGTACAGCCCTATTATAGAAACTCCACAATAGTAAAACTCATTGAGGTGGCTATAGTTCTGTAAAGTAGCCAAATTAGTTTAAAAGGCCTCTTTCCTAATCCCCTTTTTAAAGTAAAATCACATTTTACTATTTAACACAAATAACCAGTGGGATAAAGTTCAAAGCACATGACACACTGCTTTTGATACTCTGGAAATATTGAGAGCTAGATTTTAACTAGTGACTTTTTTTCACATGCAGTGAATTTGTTATACTTTAAACACCAGCTGAGGTATTCAAACTTGATCCCCATTAAAATCAAAGGGACTAGGGAAAGGGGGTAGTTTGGGAGAGACCCAGATTGCTTTCCCTTAGCATTGCTATATAGATATATAACTTTGGTTTTCATTAAAGTGGTAAGAGTTTTATAAATGATTTTAAAATTTTATCTGAGTTAAATTTTTTTCATTACACTAGACTTGGGCAGCCTTGTGAAACTAGAAGCTCACCATACCACACAGATATGGTACAGCCTAGTGCTTTCTATAATCAGGCACCTTCTGCTGCTTTTGAGTAAGACTGTTTTCCTGTGTGCTAAGCATTCCCCAGGAGGTTCCATTCTTCTGGTTGTAGCGTAGCCTGACAGAAAATCAGGGGCTGGCCATGTTTTCTTAGACCCCAGCTTTGAGTGCACTCTGTTGCCTGTGAGAAACTTTCTGGCATGTGATTAATTGTTTCAAAACTAGAGTTTCAGGCACTTATATTAACTTTTATATCGTGTGCAGAATAGTATATCTTTTGACTCGGATATGATACACTGGACATACTGCTTTTCACTCTTTAAAAAATTGTACTGTTAGAAAATATTTATATTCTTTAAGTGTGAGCTTTTAATAGATGGCATTATCACTTTTTTAACAAAAATTTTCTCTCACTTATTCTATTGCATTGTTATTCTGAGCAAATCTAATGCCAAATATCGTGTATAATGTTTGTATGGAAGATTAAATTTCGCTCTTGTATGGTAAGACTATTCAGTCACTGACTTCATGGTTGGAATTTGATATTCCAGCACAACGTCCACAGTGTATTCAGAACCCAAGTTGGTGTCGTACATTTCATTTTGATGTGAACTTTTCTTTGCTTTCCTTTGTTCTAAGACTCCATTTTGCAATAAACGTTTTGACAGTAAATCCCTTTGTTATGTGTCGCTGTGTACATAAGATCTTTGTTAGACTGAATTCCCAACATCCTTTGAAGAACTCAGTGTCACACACATGCACATGAGTGCTAGCTCTTCTCTCCTAAAGTCAGTTAGAGTGTAAATAATGAATTTGTAAAGTGATGGGGCAGTCATGAGGGATTTTTTTTTTATCCCCAAAGAAAACAGAAAGGCTTAGAAGTCATCTACAGTGGATACACTGATATGTTAACAAGGTACAGAAAGCATGAAGGCGATGATAAGCCACAGTGTGCCTGGAGATCATTAACTTTCATCCCATCTTCCAAATTCAAACCGTCTTGCAGGCATGCCTGGCTCTGCCCCTCCTCTCACTGATCTTTGCAAGCGTCCTGCAGACTCCTGCTGAGGGGAGCTGCAGGGTCCAGGGTCTTTCCTGTGCAGCAGGTTGATGAGCCAGCCACACAGAGCAACAAGAACTCTGCTCTCCTTGCACGTTAAAACCAAAGATGCTGGTTGTTTCATTTGCAATCTTGATTCAAGAAATATTATTTCTCAATTTTGTTTAGCATAACATTTGGAAATTATATAAAAGTCAAAACAGCTCTCTCTCCTCTTCCTCTCTCTCTCTCTCTCTCTCTCTCTCTCTCTCTCTCTCTCTCTCTCCTCTCTCTCTCCCTCCCCCCCCCTTGTAAAGGCCAGTCTTAATGCAAGGAAATATTTCTGTAGTACATCTTGCTGCTTCTTGAACTAATCATAAAGCTCCTTATTCCACGTTTGTGTCCATGATGGGAGCAGGAAATGGCATGTTCTGCAGCTGTATCCAGCTGCTTTGGGAAGAAGTCAAACTTGACATGTGTTTTCTCTGATCAAGTTCAGCTTCAGATTTGCTTCCTCAAGTCTGTCTCTCATCCACATTATTAAAGCAGGTGAGTGTGCTTGGTTACTCCAATAACTCTTGTGTTTCAGAGGAGAAAGGGGCGTCCTTGAGAGATTGGAAGTGCATGGGATAGCAGTGTATATGGAGAACAGTCCTGATTTAAGCATACGCTTTATATCCTTGCAACCTGTATGTAGTACCCCAAGTCTACACAATCATGCTTATTTTAACGGCAGGTTTTTTAATCCACTCTACCACATGCACTCTGCCACTTTTTTTTTCTCCCTTCAACACAAGCTCACTGCATCCCATGCTCCAGTTAAGTAAATCTGTCCTGCTTACTGTCTCCCATTGGCCAGTGTCTTGCCCAGTTGCTGCTTCTAGAATCATCTGTCTTCTCCTGAACTTATACTCTGCAGCTTAAGCTGCTTGCTATCCATTCTCTTGTTATGCTATAGAACCCCTTTGACTATATCAGTCTATACCAAAGAATTTGGCAACTGAGTATATACATCCTTCAGTTTTATTCATTTTACAAGATAGTTCAATTAAAAATAAATAAATAAATAAATAAATAATCAGGTAGGGATAGAGAGGTAGTTCTGTTGGTAAAGTGCTTACCTTGCAAATATGAGAGCCAGAGTTCAGTGTCCAGAATCCACATGAAAAGCCAAGCATGGTGATCTGCACTTGCAATCCCAGCACTGAGACAGGCAGATCCCTGGGGCTCACTGGCCAGCCAGCCCAGCCTACCTGGCACTTTCCAGGCCAGTGAGAGACTCTCAGGAAAGAAAAGAAAGTGAATGGTGCCAGAGGAACAATACCCAAGGTTGGCCTCCACATATATGAACACATACCTGCAGGGTACCCACACACACATTAACATGCATGCGTGGACACACTAGACAGTAAACTGTGACAGTGACTTTCCCATGGATAATCTATCCCTGTTTTACTCTTAGTTCTCATAAAATTCCTTATAAAGTCTATACCTTTCCTAACAGTTTTGAGCCTTTGGACATGATAACTACTTCTAAGTTAGAAAAAGTAGCTCACCCTCTTGCTCACACTAATAATAAAAGCAACCAAATCCAATGTCTCTTTTTTCTTTTTTAATGTTTCATAATATTCACACATGTATACAATGTGTCTTGATCACATCCACCCCAATCAACTTTTTCAATTCACTCAAAAAAATATAACAGAGGATAGGTGACACTTTGCCATATTTTCCCATAAGTTGTCTAAATACTTAGACAACTTGAGCTAGTTGGAGCTAATTTAGCCTGCAGGACACAGACTTTGTCAAGTTACATATGTGTTAAGAAGACTGTGACTATGGGGTGCACTCAAGTGAGAGCTCCTCACAGTACAGGCTGACACACTCTTGCACGTCTTTCCTCCTGCTCACATCATAGGCAGGGGTCTTTAGTCATTCAGAGCAACTTGCACCCAGATTTCAAGGACAGTTCCAGGTTCGCATGTACTGCTTCCTCCATGCAAGTGAGGTATTTCAACACTGATGAATCCCCTTTGGAGAAGAGGCTCAAATGAGCCACCTGACTACTGAGTGGTCACTTTGGAATTTCCAACGTAAATGATCCTGTGGTTGGCCAAGAATTCTAAAGCAGGCTCTGGTATCTGGTAAATGTCAGAAATTCCTTGATTCCAAGGCCCTGTTATAAGATATAAAACCATTCCTGTTGAGCTACATACCAAGAGAAGACTATACCAAGTTGGACAAAGCCCCCCTGAAAGAGCTCATGAAGTAGGATGGATTGCTCCCAGGAATTATTGGCTTCCAGGGTCAGAATCCTTGGAACTTGAGGAACCTGCTTTCCTCTCACCCTAACCTACCAGAGGATGCAAGTCAAAGTGGCAGCTGAGGGCTGGGATGAGAGGGTTAACCAAAAACTCACTGTTACGTCCTTCGTTCATTCCGTTCATATCTCCCACGCAGCTGCTGCCTTCCTTTGAGATTGGCTCTTGGGATGAAGACGACGTGGTAAGCTGCTTCTGTTAATGCCTCATTGGATCTGGGCAGGGTGTACACAGATATATCCACAAGTTTAGAAATGTAGTTAGAAAGATATGAGTCTAACTGGCAGAAGATACCAAACTCCTTTTGGCAAAAAAAAAAAAAAAGGCCAAACATGGTGGCAGTACACACCTCTAATCTGAGCACTTGGGATGCAGAGACAGGAGGATTTCTATGCGATCATGGCCAGCCAGGTCTACATTGTAAATTCTAGGCCAGCTGGGACTACAGGAGGGCCCTGTCTCCAAAAAAATTTTTTTTTAATTAAATAAAATAAATACAATAATGATGGAAGATAAGGGCTCAATAGAAAAGTAAGTATCTCCTCAATCTTATGAGTGTCCTGTCTTTTTAACTATGAAGATATTCCAGAATACAGTAATAATAACAAAATTGAAGCTATTACCCAGGAAATCACATATGCCTAAAATGACAGATGTAGACTTGAGCATAGAGGAGATGGACTTGGCAGGTAATGGTGGACTAGAGTTCCCTACATGGGGTTCCCTTCCCACTTCAAGCCTGTTCACTAAAAGCCAGACTCCTAGCTGCCATCCCTGCTCAGGGCCTCCCTGGGAGGAATGGGCAGAGTGCTCCCCCCACCATTTCCACATACAGAGAGGATGCAGACAAAATATTTAATTCCAAAGGATGTCTGCACTCTGGGTAGAATCCCCAAGGAACAGTCCCATGTAGCCTGTTCTGTCTCCATAGTTGTATCCTTAATGGCAAAGCAAGTGTAAGAAGTGATGAGATCTGCCAGGCATGGTGGTGCATGCCTTTAATCCCAGCACTTGGGAAGCAGAGGCAGGCAGATCTCTGTGAGTTCAAGGCCAGCCTGGTCTATATAGGGAGCTTCAGGCCAGCTGGGACTAAAGGGAGACCCTGTCTCAAAACTACCAAAGAAAAAAAAGAAGTGATGAGAGACTTTCCGGGATTCCTGCCTGTCTGGGCCCATTTTCCAAGCTGGAGGGCATCATTAAATGACAAAGAAAGCAAAGATGGAATGCCTCCCCGCCCTAGCAAGAGCGAGCCCCATCCTGGGCATCCTAAGGTGCCTTAAGGAACAGACTCATCACTAGAAACTCCAGGAGTTCTGCTCTGCAGCTCAGCCCTGAGTAGGGCCAAGACATGCTCTCTCTGCATTTTGTATTCTTGTGAAGTCAAGCTTCCTTTAGTGTGAGGCAGCCCCATTCGCTCTGCAGTGTGCCAAAGCAGGGTGCCAGCTCCTTCTATTTCTCCCCATTCCCTGATCCCCAGGAAGCTGTGTCTCCTGCCAGCCCTGGCTCTGTACATAATTGCGTCCTTCTCAGCTATAAATTTGGTCTATCTTCTTCAAAAAAGAAATGGATTTGAAAGAACCAGGTTCCAGGAACTATTTTTAGTCTTTGCTCTGAGGTTGAGTGGTTCCCAAGCCATTTAAATATGTCTGGTGTCAAGAGATCCAGAAAGTCAGAGTGACTGAGTCTGCCTCCTGTCCATGCCTGCATGTAAGTGGAAGAGTTAGTGTGAGACCCCTCTAGGAGGCCAGGCATGGTGGCACACACCTTTAATCTCAGCACTCAGGAGGTAAAGGCAGGCGATCTCTGTGAGCTCAAGGCCAGCCTGGTCTCCATAACAAGTTCCAGGCCAGCTGGGGCTTCAGGAAGTCCCTGTCTAAAATACAAAACAAACATAAAAGAACTCCATAGGAAAGACTTGAAATATCCCCAAAGAAGTCCCTTCACCTGTTGGAGGCCCCCAATGGGAGGACTGTCTCGAGTTTGAAAGCTCGAGGTTTTAAGACTTCAAAGATAAACTCTCCCAGTTTAGCTTTGTGGCTAAGTTAGAAACATTTGAATCACTGGAAACTGTGCTTTACTGTTAAGAATGGGTAATGCCTACATGTGAACCTTCCAAACCATATATGTCTTTTCTTCACAGTATTTTTGGGTTCAGCAACTCGTCAGAAAAGGCAAGTGGAATAAATTACCTTCTCATTCATGGAGTTCACTTTGTTTTGCCATGGTTTAGTCTTACTTGCCTTCTCCTCTCATCTGCCAGGTGACTCTTCAGTAGAGATGAGTGCATATGCGAGCTTGTTTAAGGAAAACAACATCACAGGCAAGCGGCTACTGCTGCTGGAGGAAGAAGACTTGAAAGACATGGGCATTGTCTCCAAGGGACACATCATTCATTTTAAGGTGCCTGGTGGGAGAACATCCCATCAATAAATCTTTACTGAGCGTGTGCTATGTAGGGGACTGGATGGTCCCCGAGAGTGACAGAAGCAGCACAGTGCTGGTCCTCAGGTGCTGAAATGCTAACCTGCAGTCCCCTTGCTGCTGGGTTGGGATCAGGCAGGCTTCAGGAAGGAAGCGATGGAGCTGACTGCTCAGGACAGAACATTAGTCAGGATTAGCACAGGAGGTGTTTCAGGGAGGCACTGCCAGAAGAGAGGTCTGGATGTAGAACAAAGCTTAGTGGGCAAGAGAACTCAAGACTAAAATAGGGTGACACACCTAGAGAGCAGCCACACCAAAGACTAGCAGGAGGCCACTCGCCCCTCATATACTAGAGAGGCCAGACATCCCTGAGGAATCCTTAAGGAGCCTGGAACCTAGGCATGGCTCAAGTGAATGCTATGCCACCACCATCACCTAAAGTCACAGGAATAAGCAGATACCACATGCATATTCTGAAGCCCCAGTTAAGTCCAGAAATCCTGACATTATACCCCCTAAACTTTAGTATTGAAAACTTTCAAACTGTTTTCATTGCTATTGCTATTGTTCTTTCTGCAGTTTAGTCCAGATAAGGCCGGGGCTGGAGCTCAGAGGTAGAACCACATCTCTTTGTCTGGCTTTTCAGTTAGCTGCTCAAACCTAGTAACAATTGCAGATATCTGTGGGAACAATGTTATTAACTAGAGCTCTGTTTCAAGAGAGATCTCGCATAAGTTTAAATCAACTTTATGCCTATAATCCTAGCAGAAGAATCACAGGTTACAACCAGGTTACATAGCAAACTTGTCCTCTGTCAAATATAAAAATCAAGTTGAGGGCAGGGGAGATGACTTGGCAGTTAAGTGCATTGGCTGCTCTTCCAAAGGACCTGGATTGGGTTCCTAGAGCCCACATGGTGGCCTATAGCCAGCAACAATCTGTGACTCCAGTTCCAGGGGATCTTCTGGCAGTGTGGACATTGCACACATGGGTGACTTACATGCATGCCGGCAATAAACTCATACACATTAAAGAAAAGTAAATAATTCCAAAAAGTGGTTTTTTTTAAATCAAATTTCTCCCCAAATCCCACTCCCAGTGTGAGTGGACGGAGGAATGTATGCAGGTTAGAAAGAAGGGATAGAATAAAGGTGGCAAGCAAACAGCTTCATCCCCAAATCCACACCTCCGCAAAGGCTCTGCCAACATGCAGAGCCAACATGCAGTTAGTTGCCCTGTCTCCAGAGCTCCTCACCCTGGCTTTTCTACATATACCCCTGAAAGCCCAGAGAGAACCATTTCCTTCACCCATAGCGCCCAGATCCATGTAAGAACCGTGTTTGCAGTCTCTGGCACCCTTGGGATAATGGCCAGGCACTGACCACCAGAGACCATCCGGAAGACAGAGCAGGACCAGTTGTGCTGTCTTCCCTCCTACAAGGTGGACTGGAAAGCACATGCATGAATATTCATCTCAAAACAAAGAGTGCAATGTATCCTGGCTTAGTTGCCACAGTAGGAACATTATTTTCTTCACTACAGAGGCTTTAAGCTCCAAAATAGAACCTTTATAAATCTTACCTTATTCAACAGATGCCGTGTTAAGATGTCCCGCCTGCCCTTAGCCTCTGCTATATTTACCAAAATTTCTTAAGGGTCAACCGGAGGGAAGGGAATGGCAAGCTAGTGCAGAAGTGAGTGAAATATTCCCATAAAGGCTGGGGACAACCAAAGTGCCCAATCTGTGCTGGTTGGTCTCATTAGACAAGTAATGTCTCAGCATCATCTTCATTGCCCATCAAGTTCAGTGAAGGTCTGCTTGCAAGATTAGGCCTATGAAAATTCAAAGAATCACCCTGCCTTTAAGGAATTTATATCCCAGGAAAGAGATAAAACATGTACATATGACTTGTAACAGTTAGAGGGAAAGAAGCCGTCCATCACCTTAACCTGGGCAGAGCGGTGGATGGAGATGGAAAGGGGAGCTCTGCGTTGGGAAGTGAGGGGGCTTTGAGCTAGATCCTGAGAGGAATGAAGAAATGGGTGTCCACAGAAGTGGGGAAAGATGAGAGAGGAGCAGAAGGCGACTCACAGTGTCTAGTGGAAGCCAGTCTGGAGAGGATCTGGACAACTGAAGTGGACTGAGGGTGGACCAGCTCCTGGGCTGCTTCTACCTTTAGGCTGGAGGTCTGGAATATGACCAGAGCTGGAGAGCACTGAGAACTGACATGTTTAAGCTTGGCTTTTGGAAGTGCATTAGAAAGGAGCGCCTGGGCTTTGAAATTCTAGTGAGGAAATTAAAACAGCAAATAATAAAGCCCAGCTCCGTACCAGAAGTGTGAATAGAGGACAGGGTACCCAGCAGAACAAGAGAGCTGTCAGTGGTTCATGAAGGAGAATGCAGTGAGACACAGACATGCACTGCAGCAGGGATGAGCCTGGAAATGATGCCCATGGAAGATGCCAGGCACACAGAGCAACATACGTATTACATATATGAGAAATATCCAGCATAGGTAAACCATACAGAATGCAGGCTGGTGGCTGCCAGCAGGCACAGAGGGAAGGAGCAGGGATTATGTAATGGCTGTCAGAGACTCTCGGGGGTGATGGAAAGTTTTGGAACACACCAGAGAGGAAGGGGCTGCATAACTCTATGAAAGTAGTGGATGTCTATGAGGGGAAACTTGAAAATGGATAATTTCATGGTATGTAAATTTAACCCCATTAAAAAATAATACATGACTGGAGAGAAAGCTCAGTAAAATATTGGCCACACAAGGGTCCAATTCCCAGAACCCAAGTGAAAAGTCACAAAAAGCCAGGCCCTGTGGCATGTGTTTATCATCTCAATGCCATAGAGGCAGAAAGAGGCAGATCCTGGGGCCCACCAGCCAGCCAGTCCAGCCTACTGGGTGAGCCCCTGGGTAGGATGAGCGCTGTCTCAAGAGAACACATTTCTCTGAGAAGGAGAGATGAAGGGAAGATGTTAGAAACCTGATCTAACAGGCCCTGAGTATAATTCTCATGACCAAGCTTCACTCTGGGCCTTTGGCATTAGGGCCCTGTGAGCATTCCAGACTAGCGGAGCTCTGCTGCTACTCACGGTGTCTGCTGCTTATGTGCACACTGATGGCACAAAGCTGTCCTCGTTCCCTGCTCAGTCACTAGGGAGGGCAGTCATCATGTATTCCTTCTCAGAGAGTCTCTCAACCTAAGAGGAAGTGATAAAACTGCAACCTGGTGCAGGCTATCCCCATCTTTAGCTACTGGGTGGGCTATCCCCATCTTTAGCTACTGGGTGTTCTCTCCCTCTATGCATGTTTGTGGCTCCCTTCTCCTCTGAGCCTGCAAGCCCTCCCGCGGAGGATCCTAATGTACCCAAAAGCACTGAACACCTAATAGTTGTTCACTACATTCTTGGAAGTTTCATTTTGCTTTAGGGGGAAAAAAATCTATTTTTTCTTGGGTTGGCATGCTTGTTCTTTATAAGATCAGGTCACAGAAAAAGCTTAATGGTACCTGATGACTACCCCAAGCCTCTTTATTTAAACTGCCGCCCTCTCCTTGATTCTTTGTGCTTCCTTGCAATACACTGGCATTTGTGGGGACCTCAGCTTTCCTGATGGCTTTGGTGTCCCATCCCTGTGCCAAGTTGTTTCCCCATTCCCTTCCAGGACAACCATGTTTTTTTTATTATTTTTTTTTAATTTTATTTATTTTTGTATGTGTATGAATGTACTGTCTGCATGCAGGTCTGTGCACCTGTGTCGTGCAATGCCGCAGAGGTCAGAAGAGGGTGTTGGATTCCCCTGGAACTGGAGTTCTGGAATTGGAGTTACAGACGGTTCTCAGCCGCCATGTGGGTGCTGGGGATCAAACCCGGGTCCTCTATAAGAGCAGTCGGCGCTCTTAACTGCTAGGCCATCTCTCCAGCCCAACCATGTTCTTCTATACACTGGAACATTAACTTATCCCTACTTGGCTCACGTTTGAAGACTGTCTTTATCTGTTGCTTACTCTGAGGTTTAACATCTCTAAAATATCTTCCTGTCCCTTTAATTATAAACTACCATCACTACTTTGGACAGTCAGACACATACTCAACAGATGATGGATATTAACATTTTCTTTTTTTTTATTTTCATTTTTTTATTGATGCTTTGTGTATTTCATACATCATTTTCCAATTCAGTTCAGGCATATTTCCCTTTCCCTTCCCCCCACCCCACCCCACCCCATCCCAGATCATGCATTCTGCCATAACTGTCCTGCATCTTTCTCTCAGTTTTTTTTTTCATTTTTTAACAATAAGCGATAATTTATGAGTACAAGCATCCTTCATATAAAACCAATTTGCAAGCAGTTGTGCCCAAACCCACTCAGCCCATGGGTCCCACCATCCAGCAGGGGGGGGCTTGTATGTTCAATCAAGTTGATCAAATGAATGTCCAGACTATATTGCTACAGTTTCACCATTCACCCCAATCGCAGCCCTTACATTCTACCACACCCCCTCTTCCGCAAATTATTCCCTAGGCTTAGAAAAGGGGCACAGGTGGATGAGAAGCAAAACAGTCTACTTTCTCTGGAGCTGTTGTCTTGGACTCTGGTCAATTCTGGCTGTTTCCTTTCATGGGCTGACAGTTTGTCCAGGAATAACCTTTCGATCCTACTAATGAAGCACAAGCAATTAGATATATAGGTATTTAAACAGTACTAATTGTTATGGTAGGTTACTTTGGTATAGACACAGATGTTTGGATGGTATGTTAATCTATGAATTAAGATATTCTATGAGTTACCTAAAGAATGCTTGTCTATGTGCTGAGTAATTTTAACCATCTCTTGTTATCAACTCATTAATAAAGTCATTTGACCTTCTTTTTACAGTCAGCCATTGAGAAGCTAACCCATGATTACTTAAACTTGTTCCACTTCCCGCCCCTAATGAAGGTAAGGTTCCCTCTCGCCGCTGCAAGCTTGCTGCTTTTACTGGTCCGGGCACCTGCCACATCCACACCTAAATTTGCTAATGTCGGAAACTGTTGTTTGAAGTGAAATTTAATTACATCTGTCTAACAAAAGACCCTTTGAAGACTAAGATATGTATAAATTACACACGTGTTCCCCGCACTTTGAAATATTAACAGTACTCGATAAGCACAGGACATCTCTCCAGCACTGTGAGGTGAAGGCTTCTAGCCTCCCACCTGGTTCTGCAGGCCTCCCCTGCCATCTAAGTCACTGAAGGAAGTCACAGTCCAGAGCTCTTTGTTGTCACTTGCACCTGAGGAGGAGTCACTGTTTAAATAGTATATGACACAGCACCACCCTCTTATCCATGGGAAAATATTCCAGCACCTCTTGTGGGTACCTGAAACTGAGATTAGCACCCACCCTATATATACTGGTTTTTCCTATGCAAACATACCTGTGATAGAGTTTAATATATAAGCTAGGCACAAATACTTGTTATTAACAATAACAAATAGTAAAACAGAATGAATAGAACAATTTACTTATAATAAAAGTTACTTTAAAACTTATGAATGGTTTTATTTCAAGAATTTTCCATGTGACTTTTTTTTTTTGAACCACACTTGACTACAGTTATGGGAAACAAAGCCATGAATAGAAAGGGACTCTACTATATTTAACGTGTTGTTCTGAATGTAGTCTAAGGTATACTATCTACTTCTTTATAACATTCACAGATACTTACAGCTAATTCCCAGAGTTCTGCTCATTCACTTGCATACATCTGTCAACCCTTAGGTCCTCCATCCACAAATGCTCTGGAAGCTGCAGAATTCCTCTTGGGGTATCGTATATAAATACCTTGGGTGCCTTCGACCTCTCCACTTACAGTCTGGCAGTGCAAAGTGCGTTTCCAGGCTAAGACTACACAGTGACAGAGGCATTCTGAAAGCACTGTTGAGACTCACTCTGACGTGCAAGGATAAATCGTTTGGCAAAGTGCTCAAAGGCTTGCACCACTTTCCTTGCTTTAAGGAATTAATTATAACTTGTTTCTTAATCTTTTTAAACAAGTTAATAAACTAGAATGGAAAAACAAACACTAAGAAATCACCTGCTTTAGATGAGAAGTCCAAGTGAAAACACCATTTCTACTATGCCTGTTTTTCTGTTTTAGGACTCAGGAGGAGAACCTGAAGAAAATGAGGAAAAAATAGTGAACCTTGAACTGGTTTTTGGATTTCACTTGAAGCCAGGAACTGGCCCACAGGTAAATCACCCTTCAAATCCTTTGGGTTAATTTCAGTGTGTAACTCGATGGTTACAGATTTATACACCAGTTCCAACTACCTGATCACAAGATTCTGAGTATTTTATAAAGACCGCGGTTTTTATAAAATAGAACTGTTTTTTCCTATGCAAACATACCTGTGGTAGAGTTTAATTTATAAGCTTAGCTGACAGACTGCCAGCTGCTTCTGGAATCCAACTAGGGGGATCTGTTAGTGAAGAGTTGCTGGGGGAGAGCACCTAGACTCTCTCAAGGGATGTGTTCCTGTGAATTCTTCTGACTCCTTTGGGAAATAAGAATGAAGCTACCCTGAGAACAGAATGTAAGCAATGTAGAGGCCTGAATTATGGGCTCCAAATAGGGTAGCAGGGCATCTGACTCACACTCATTCAATGAGGTTTGTACTTTATATCATTTTCAGCCTGAAATAAAATCTGCCAAGGTAGCAAGTGAATAAGACTTTGAATAGACTTGTGTCACTTCAGAGTACCCTAAGTAGCTAGTCACTTCTAATTGACCACTGATTGTGTGCCAGGCAGTGTTTGTATGAGTTACTTTTCTTGTTGCTGGAAGGAAATGCCTGACAGAAGCAACTGAAAGGAAAAAGGGCTGATTTGGCTCATGTATAAGAAAGGCTACAGTCTATCAGGGTGGGAAGAAGGGCTACAGTCCACCAGGGTGGGAAGGAGGGCTACAGTCTTATCAGGGTGGGAAGAAGGGCTACAGTCCACCAGGATGGGAAGGAGGGCTGCAGTCCGCCAGGGTGGGAAGAAGAGCTACAGTCCACCAGGATGGGAAGGAGGGCTGCAGTCCGCCAGGGTGGGAAGAAGGACTACAGTCCACCAGGGTGGGAAGGAGGGCTACAGTCCACCAGGGTGGGAAGGAGGGCTGCAGTCCACCAGGGTGGGAAGGAGGACTGCAGTCCACCAGGGTGGGAAGGAGGGCTGCAGTCCACCAGGGTGGGAAGAAGGGCTCCAGTCCACCAGGGTGGGAAGGAGGGCTACAGTCCATCAGGGTGGGAAGGCCCCGCAGCCTGGCACTGCTGGTCACATCAATCAGCTCAGGAAACAAAGAAAGATGAGAAGCCTGTGATGTTCTATTTCCTCCTTTTGTCTGATGTCCTGGTCTAGAATCTCAGCCTACCTGGGATGGTGCCACCCACATTCACTGTGGGTCTTCTCTTCTCAGTTAAATCACAAGGGGATAACCCTTTGTAAGCATGCCCAGAGGGGTGTCTCCTAAGTGATTCTAAATCAAGTCAAGCTTTCAGTGAAGGTTAACCTAACCAGTGTGCTTGCAAATTCAGAAACTGAGGTTCTGAGAGGTCAAATACCTTGCCCTGCCCCAGGGTACATGGTCAGCAAGAGACAGATTAAGAATTTATTTCTCAAAAAAAAAAAGAAAAAAAAAAAGCTGCCCGTGGTGTCGTACACCTTTATTCATAGCACTCGGGAGGCAGAGGCAGGAAGATCTCTGTAAGTTCAAGGCCAGCCTGGTCTACTGAGTGAGTTCCAGGACAGCTGAGGCTACAGAGAGACCCTGTCTTGAAAAACAAAAAAAAAAAGAATTTATTTCTCTGTATAAGGGAGGGTGCTGGCATGAAAGTAAGCACATGTCCACTGTGTACATGTGGGGTGAGAACACAACTTGCTCTCAGGAGTCAGCTCTGTCCTCCTGCCATGTATTGGCATCTCACTGGCCTTAGCATAAGAATTGGAATACAGACGACTCTGTCCTGAGAACCCCAGCTTTTAACTACCACAGTCTTCATACTTCTGCTTTGAGGAGCCAAGGGACTTTCATTTTAATTCCTCAGACCTGTAGCTGGTTGCTGGAGAGGGATTGGGGCAAGCTTGTGTGGCTTGTATGGCCTGTGAGCCGTTACTTAACGAAATCTTACTTATCCTAGACCAGTGCCAAGAACCAGTGCTGGGGAATGACTGCAGGTTGTGAGGGTTGAGTTTCCCCTGGGCTTCAAAAGGCATGTCCTGCCTTCCCCTCCGCAGGGGCACTGATGCTTCTGCTGAGCGGGTCTGCACCTCCCCTTCTTTAGCCATAGCATGTAGTGAAAGGAAAGCTGCTCTGAATCCAGGTTTCTGGTCTGCAGATGTTTTTCTCTTCCCTCTGTGAATGGTTTGTTGTTTGCTCATTCTTGGTAAAGGCAGACAAAAAGAGGGTGGAAGTGGAAGTTGCTCCCTGTCAGGCATTCTGTAGCCGTGCCCCCCCCCCAAGGCTGTTGAATAGCAAACCAACTACAGTTTGAATTCCATGACAATATATGAGTTCTCTTTACTGTAACCTTTATGATTTGGAGAGGACAGAAGAGGGAGGGAGAGAGAGAGAGAGAGAGAGAGAGAGAGAGAGAGAGAGAGAGAGAATTTCCTTGAGAGAGACTTGTCAAGAGATCTCAAACAAGAAGACTTTTTTGTTTTGTTTTGGGTATTTTTCCTTTTTTATTGAATTTTTGCAGATTCCATACAGTATATATAGATGATATTTCGAGCCCCTCCCCTCTCGGGACTATCCCTTACTATCTCCACCCAATTTCATGTGCTTTCTAGTGTGTATGTTAAGGATTATACAGTCAAATTTGTGCTCCCAAATGCCCTTCAGAGTCCATCCCCTGGAGCCTGGTTAACTACCAGGAGTCTCACCCTTAAAAGAACTGACTCTCCTTCCCAGAAGCCATCAGTTACCAATACATCCTCAGGTGGGGTTGGGGTTTCTTACCCATTTCTCCATGTCTGTGCTAAGATTTTGTCTGGCTTGAGCTTATATGGTGCTTGTGCATGCCGTCATCACTGCTGTGAGTTCATGAGTAACTTGCCATGGAAAACTCTGTTTCCTTGAAGTCATCCCCTGCTCTGGCTCTTACAACCTCTCTGTCACATCTTCCACAATGACCCCAGAGCCTTTGGAGGCAAAAGTTTGATATAGGTGTCTAATTTAGGAATAATCATTCTATAGTCTCTTATTCTCTGGCATGTTGGCCAGTTCTGGGTTTCTGTGTTAATCATCATCTGCTGCATAAGGGAGCTTCTCTGCTGAGAGTTGAGAGATGTTAATCTATGGGTATAACAATGAGTCATTAAGAATTGAGGGGCTGGAGAGATGGCTAGTGGTTAAGAGCACCAGCTGCTCTTGCAGAGGACCTGGGTTCGATCCCCAGTACCCACATGGTGGCTGAGAACCGTCTTTAACTCCAGTTCCAGGGGAATCTGAAACCCTCTTCTGACCTCTGAGGCATTGCACAACATGGGTGCACAAACCTACATACAGACAGTACATGCATACACATACAAAAATAAATAAAATTAAAAAAAAAGATTGTTTAAATAAAAAAAAAGAATTGCTTTAATGTTTTCTCTCACAGCTGGATGCCAGCTTTAAATTCTTAGATATGCATATTTCAACTGAAAAATCCAGAAAGTTTGGAAAATAAATAAATAAATAAATGGCTTCGGGGAGGAGTTTCATGGGAAAGTACATAGAACTCAGTGACATAAAGGAATAGAGTAGGAAGTGTTAATCAGGATGGGGAATGGGAGGGCAGGGCAGAGGAGGGAGTTGGAGAGGGGTAACTCATACTGAAGCCTCTAGAAAAAAGCTGTATGGAAACCTATAGAAGCTTCTTAAAGTTTATACATGTACATTGTAAAAGATTTAAAGGAGTTGTCTTCTAACAGGGGGACATCACCCCTATTAGACACCATGGACTAGCAAAGTAAAAGCCCAATCCCAGGGATGGTCTCCCTCTTTTGAAGCTGTTAATCAGGGGTCCATAGACCCTCAGATAATACTGACTACTGCCCCTTTCCTTGGTTCTCCATTACAATTCCACTTTATGGCCTTATTGCTGAAGATACTATACATGAGCCATAGAAGAAACAAGGAGAAATTAAACTGGTACTGACTTCAAAGCTTCATCTCTACTGGCTAGCTTTCATGATGTTGAAAGGTGCTATGTATGCATGCTACAGGAAGAAAAATTAATCATGAATCCTTCATGCTTCAACAACAACTAGCCTGACAAGATATGACCTCTAGCACAATAGTGGCATGAATCTTATGGGAGCAACCAATCACTTTCTAATTGGATTTAAGGTCCTCTTCATAAGATGGAGCCCTTTCCTAACATTGGTATCAGGCCTAGGAATATGGCTAGACAGGCTGTGGGGCATAAGAGAGAGCCCAATACTATTATTCTGCTAAATAAACATAGTATTAGAGAAAATGTTTTTAATTAGTGTAGAAATGGCTTGTTTATGTAGAAAGATAGAAAATACTTTTTAGTAAAAACCAGAAGCTATGAAGATAATTGAGACTCCAATGATCTATTTTTTACCATAATCATATAGATCTCTTAAGTTCTGAGTTATCTTCAGGTTACCACAACTTTTGATAGTTTGCTATCCCTGGGTCACCTACCCAGATTAATCATTTTATTCATTCATTCATTCAGCAGACACTTGCAGAGGACCTTCTGTGTTCCTGGCTTTATGCTAGATGCTCAGACTACAAAATCAAAAAGTATAGTCTGAGTTTATAAGGACTCATATAAGCATCTTGAGAGAAATAGAAAAGACCAATAAGTCATTATGGTACAAACTAATGAAAATTTCCAGTGCCACACACATCATCCTGGATGGATGCCCGCTTTGGGTGAGAAAGAAGTTGGAGTGCTCTTAAAGTCTTCCTGGCAAAAGTGATGTTGAAATTCAAATTTGAGCCGGGTGTGGTGGCGCACGCCTTTAATCCTAGCACTTGGGAGGCAGAGGCAGGCGGATCTTTGTGAGTTCAAAGCCAGCCTGGTCTACAGAGTGAGTTCCAGGACAGCTGGGGCTATAGGGAGACCCTGTCTCAAAAAGACCAAAAAAAAAATTCAAATTTGAAGAAACCATTAGGATTTGTTGATAGAGGATATAGAAAGCAAAATGAACACTGTACAAAGCTCGGCTGCCTGAGGCCAGACAAACACAGGGAGTTCCTCCTAGGCTCATTTCCATGGACCTGACTCAAGCAGCCTCCCCCTGGGAAGACTTAACAGGGAGCAGGAAAGTACTGTGATGAGATTGGCCAGAGGTGGGGCTAGTGACCACAAAAGATCTATCTGGTGTTCAGAGCTAAGCAGTTTGAAGGCTTTTAAGTAGAGAGTAGATAGGATCTGGTTTATGTTTGTAAAACTTCTCTCAGAAACAGAGGAAGGTGAACTGGGAAGGGACAGGCTAGAGTGAGGAAGCCCTCCCTGTGAGTAAACAGCAGACAAGCAGGTTTAAAGTGATGAGGAACAAGGCCAGGGATCCCAGCACACAGGGACAACTGATGAGGCTTAGTACTTGCTGGAGATGGAGTGGGTGAGGAAGGAGCAGGACAAGCAAAGGTTTTTTGAATGTGCGTCGTTGGAGAGATGGTGTTGTAAAATACTGGATCAAAAGGAAACCTTACTGTGTGGATGCAATGCCAAGTTGCTAAAACCACAAGGAAGTAACTGGCGTGGGTAAGGTTAATCAGGAAAACCTTCTGGGATAAGTATTGAATTGGAGCTTGAAGAGCTGATGTGCTGTTGCAAAATAATTACTGCATGTTATGAATAAAATTCAGTTTTAGAGAGTACTTCCTTCTGAAGATTTTAAGTATTTTATAAGTGCCATCCCTTTGATTCCCCCTGGCATTTATATGAGATGCACAAGGCACAATATTGAAATAGTTAACAAGAGAAAAGTGTACATAGGCCTAGGATGTGGGGAAACAGCCAGGGCCAAAATCATGGCTTCGTGTTTTTCTTTGTCTTGAACAGGTGCTAGTTCTCATGCCTGACCAAGATACTTAAGCTAGCTAGAAACTCTACAATCACGTAATAGATTACTGTCCAGTTCCAAAGTGCCCAATTATGTCAGTCTATACTCTAAAATAACAAAATGTGTTTCATAAGCACACTTTGAATTGAAATCCCAGTTCTCCTCATGAAGAGTCTACTACCTTGACCCTTAAATGTAGAACATATTTTTAAACACACACACACACACACACACACACACACACACATACACACACACACACACATACACACAAACTTCCATAATCTACCTTTTTTACCCAATGACTAGGAAAAACCTTACAAGGAAAGTTGGACCTCGGAATTTGCAGATCATGGACATTTGCTTGATTTTACCTTTTCTCTCACAAGTAAAATGAGAGGTGTGTTTGAATGAGAACCTCTGGGAATGATGTTTGATAGTGATTCTTTCCATGAAATAGTGCCCATTTTGTCTCTTCAACTTTGAGAAAGACTATCAGGTAACTCTGACCCCAGAGTGGCATATTAATTACTTTTACATTGCTGTGATGAAATACCTGACAGAAATCACTTGAGGGAGAACATTTATTTTGGACTGTGCTTTTAGTTCATTATGGCATGCTGAGCAGTTCCGTTCCTAATAGCAGGAGCATGTGGTAGAGGCTGTTCCCATCATGGTGGAGCAGAAAGCAGAAAGCATGATGGGAGGGGGCAGATATAACCTTCCAACACCCTCCCCTGGTGATCTTCCCCCAGCTAGGCCCCACCTCCCAAACATTCCACAGCTTCCCCGAAAAGTACCACAAGCTACGGAATAGGCACTCAGGTGTCATGCCATTTCAGTAATGTGAAACCTACCAAGAGCAAACAGTGAAAATATGATTGGGCTGGAGAGATGGCTCAGTGGTTAAGATCACTGCTGCTCTTGCAAGGGACCCAGGTTCGAATCTCAGCACTCACATAGCAGCTAACAACCATCTGTAACTCCAGTTCCAGGGATCCCATGCCCTCTTTTGTCCTCCGTGGGCACTGCACGATGTGGGTGCACTTACATACATGCAGGCATGACACTTACACACATAAAATAAAGAATAAATTAACTAAAAATAAAAGAAAATGTGATTTTTATATGCAAATAAATGCAGAGGAAAAGTTTTTTTGGTTATGAGATCTGTCACCTTTTGTCCTAAGAATTCAGATTAAATTACTTTTCTTAGCTTCATTTCCAAACCAGGTAGTTTATGGCAAGAGGCTGGTTTGGGAAACCATTGTGTTTAAGACTGTGTGCCCTCAGGGTGGCTGCCTGACACCTGCCCCCCCCATCTTCGTCACCCCCCCCACCCCCCCCACCCCGGCTGCTCCCTTCTGCAGAGCCAGAGCCTGCCCAGGCTCAAGCCCTATGCATACTCCTGGATTTCTCCCGAAAACAAAATGCCCATTTTCATTTCCTTTTCTGAAACAACCTGGTTGGAGGGCAGGGGTCATGTTTGAGCCAAAGGCTTCACTGGCAATTTAATACTGAGACCTATGTGATCTGTTTCAGAAGAAGAAAGTTAAAATTGTTCATTTAAATAGCATTATATATATTAAGGCAATCTGAAAGTTATAACAATCAAATTGGCAGAAATTGGAGCTTTGCCAGCTTGAATGTCTCCCTTGTGAGGGGCAGAAGATGCGCCTGATAATTATTATTACCTCATACTTATGGCAGATACTTTGCAAACATTTTTTTACACCATCTTTTCAACTCAGCATGACAGAGAGCAGCAGCCCTGTATTAGCCTCCCCAGGAGGAAACCAAGGAGAGAGGTGAAGCTCCTTGCCCAGAATCCCCACCTGATAAGGGGCAGTGCCAGGCTTCGCCTCCTGCAAAGTGCCCATCATCTCCCAGTACATACATTCGTGATCAGTTGGATTTTGATCAGTTAATACTACATTACGGCATTTTTTGTTTTGTGTGGAAAATGCCTTGTGTTTTGCACTTGGAAAGCCCTTGGCTTAGTACAAAAGGAAAGCAGCTTCCAGAATCTCAGGCAGCCTCACACACTCCCCAGGGCAGCAACCACCCTTTTTTATTGAAATATTCAGCTTCATAGTGTTTATTATTATATCTCTTATCAGCTCACCAGTCAAGAATATTGATGCTCAAATTGCCAGCAGATAAACTATCAAATCACCCAGCAGTTTTCTCACCAAGCTCTTTCTGAGACTTTATGTTATAAAAATTCAAAAGCAGAGTAAAGCAGGAACCTCTCAGGCATCGTCCATTGCTTTGATGCCAATCAACCAGACTTTGTGCCTGAGTCCTTATATGCCTCTGTTCCTAATAAGACAGAAGAACCTGACCACCTGACCAAGGCTGTGTTTCTGTGGGCCTGCTATAGCAGAGACAACCCCCTACCTCCCAGCATTCCCCAACAGTGAATCCTTAAATGTGGATCCAGTTCCAGGTTCAGATGCCCTTTCCAAATGGACCTTGCTTCCCGTGTTTTTTTTGAGATGTTCTCTGAGGAGTCAGAGAGGGCCAGGAGGAGAAGATGAAGGGAAGGCTTTGACTAGTCGATGCCCGCCAGGAAGCTGGTTGTCTGTGGAGGACCCTCCCCTGCTGCCTTTCTCCCTCCTCCTCCCCAAGTCTTGTCTCCTCAGCCCCTGGCTGCTCCTCTGCTGCCCCAGAAGCAGCTCAGTCCTAGTGGTGCCATCGGAAGGTTAAAGATGCAGCTCTTACCAGTGCTTCTTGCTAGTGTTGTGCTGTGGCCTTTATTAGATTGCTTATAAAATGTCGTATTGAATAAATTTAATTGAGTCTCCAGGCCCTTTCTCAGAGTACTATGTCAGAACCTGCCAAATGGAATGTGTTTTATTCCTATTGTGTAATTTTTGTAAATGGATAGAAAAACATGATTAAAAAAACAGCCCAGAGAAAAGAATTTCGTAAAGAAGTATAAAACCAACACCTTTCGTAAATTTCAGAACAGCTGAAAACAGCTTTTCTGTACTTTTTATGTATGTTGACTTTGTTAAAAATTCAGTGTAGGGAAATTTATTCCCATCGTCAGCTATTGGAAAGGGGATATGCACAGAGACGTGTATTTGTATATGTGCCTAATTTGTGTATTGACACTTACGGTGGTAGGGTTCTGGGAGGCATTCAAGTTTTAGGGAGGAGGAGATCCATAGCACAAGTACAGTGTCTGTAGTTAACACCACTGTGTTGCCTATTTAAAACTTGGCAAAGGCGGATCTTTTTTTTTTCTTTATTTCCTTTTTTTTATTAATCTTTTTGAGACAAGGTCTTCCTGTAGCCCCAGCTGTTCTGGAACTCAGTATGTAGACCAGGCTGGCCTTGAACTCACAGAGATCCACCTGCCTCTGCCTCTCAGTGCTGGGATCAAAGGTGTGCACCACCATGCCTTTGCCTGACTGCAGAGGTGGATCTTCAGTTAAATTTTCTCATCACAAAATTAACAATAAAAGGAAGTGAGAAGGTGGGAGGAGACTCGGGAGGTGACAGCTAGGTAGCTGCAGCTGTGAAGATGTCTCACAGGTGCCATGTACCTCCAAAGTGATCCAGATGTTCACATTAAGTAAGTCCAGCTTTTTGGATGTCAATCATTCCCCCATACAGTGATCTTTTAAAAAGAGAAAGAATCACAAATTTTAATTAACAACTCAGAAGCAAATGTACTTTATGATTGTCTAATTCACTGCTGATTTCCAAGTATCAATGAGATCTGTCCTATAGGTTGGATAGCTGCCTATAGCTCTAGAGCCAAGCTGGCCAAGGTGCTTAGCATGTGCTTCTGATGGATTGACAGGCACATGTACATGTCAGGAGCTGCCTAGCAGCTGGAGAAAACAGCCATGATGTGTAGCATTTGCAGATGTGACTAGTATAGTGTTCCCTCCCACCATGGCTGATTTCAAGTTATCAACCTGAATTTATCACTGAACTTGCTATTGGGTCTCCATTAGTCTTCTTTCTCACCACTTTGAATTCCCTTAAAGACAGCAAACAACAATGCAGCCTATGTGAGAAAACATAGGCTTGAACAACTGTGTTGTTGCTGATTTTCAGGATACTACATTAACTCAAAGACATCTCCAGTCTCTTCATGAGCCTACTGTGGGCTTATGTCTCCTGAATCAACATTGTCTCATAGTATCTGTCACACAAATCATGTTATGCAAATCAAAAAGTGGGATTCAATTTTGCGAAAAGTTCTAAGAAGTATTTACAGATCTTGATGATATCTTGACGATAATCTGCTCCAAAAGGGACAGATTATTTACAGTAAAATTAAAAGCATTGGATACGAGGATGCAGGACAGCTGTATCAGTCCTGGACATCAGAGTTTGGATCGAAAATGGCTCACCTGTGCCTACTTCCTAGGTCGGGGCTTTCTCAGAGTTCATTGTGCTTGTTGTCACCCCTAGATCATGGGACATAGGAGAACAGCCAAACAGGTAGCTGTTTTTATAGTTTGAGGATCCTGAGTAAAAGCTGAACTGTAACATGTCTCAGTATTGACTTCGATCAGCACTTAGGCAATCCAGGTCACCTTCTATGCTTGTTAAGGAGCCCAGTCTGAGACAAAATAGATTCTTAATTAATGGCAAATCAATAGCAAGATAATTATTCTTTTTTTACAAGATGAGTATCTACCTTCCAATTTGAAGTACAGTTTTTTTAAAGCTCTTTCCAAGCATGCCAACTAACATCTGAACCATCTCAGAGCCTCCCTCCAGCGTGTAACGCATCATATGAAAGTGTGTCTCACTTGATTTGTCTCACTTTATTTTAACATCATCCCTAAGGTCCTTTTTTCATACATAACTCCAATAACAACCCCCCAAAAGGCAGTATAACAACCTTATCTCCACTGGTGTCTACTTGGCATCAGTCTGCCCTGACCTTAGACACAAGCCATTGTTAAGGGTATAACACATTTACATATTTTGCAATAAAACATCAGTTATTTGCATTACTGTGTCAAGTTTTATTTGATTCTTTCACCTAAAAATGACTCATTTTCCTTTCTTGTATTTTAAAAACCAACTACTCTAAGCTTGTTTGAGAATAATCAAAAATTGCCCATTTAGCTAGAAGTCATTTTCTTTTCAAAAGGCAAATGTTATTTAATCTTTCAGCTGTTCATTGTGCCATCATAAATACTTTCTTTTCAGCACAGTTGTGGGGACTGAAATGAGCCCACTAATTGCCTCCCATTTCGACTGACATGTGGTGGTTTAGTGGAAAGGGAACACAGCAGGGAGAAGGAAATAGGAGGCTGAGAAAATGGGAGCTAATTATTTTCACTGCCTCATGTCAGGCTCTGTGTCAGCCTTGTTTTTACAAACTGGAAGGTTTAGCACTAAATAAAACAAACTGGCGTCATGTTTTTATATACTGGCAGTGTCATAGAAGCAGCTGCGCATCTCAAAGACAATATAATGCCTGCGTTCGCATGGACACCATCTGACAGACACTGTGAGCCACGGCTAATGAGGATATCACAGTGGTGCCAAAGCGAAAGGTGCTGAATTATGTATGATTCTTCATCAGTGCGGCAATAGTCCTGTACATCATTATGAGACATTGTTTTGCTGAAGAGATTAAAACATTCTTAGTTCCAGACCCTGCAACCTATATGCGCTGAAAGAGGTTATTAATGGAATTTTTAGGGAGAGTTTCTTGTGGATTTCTTTGGGGTTGAAAAACCAATCTCATGGGACAAAGCCGTGGTGGGTCACGACACTGTATGGATAAAGAAGAGAAGCAAATTAACCATACTTGTATTATCTTCCTTTTAAAGGCAGCATAATAAATTTAGTGTAGCGGGGTTATACTTAATGATAAATAACCCAGGTGCTATCACGGGACCTGCTATTCTCCTGCCTTTAACACAGCAGGTTCCGGCAGCTGAGTTGGATAATGGTGATACATGGCAAGGAGCCTTCCTAGGTCGTACCGGCAGCATCTCCTCCCTACTTTTAACACCAACATGATCGATGTTATTATTGTGGGGTTTTTTAATGTTTTATGGGCATTATCACAGGATCTGAAATCTTAGAAACTTTATTTTGACCCAGCTCTACTTCATATTTAAAGGTACTTCTTCAGTCCAGACCTTTCTGCTGGAAAGCTGAGCATTCTTGGGTGATTCTGCTTTTTCTCCATTCATGGGGAGAGGGGGGCAGTGAGCATTTTGGAAACCAGTGTCTATAAGATTAAACATGATGTTTGTAGGACTTGCACTCCATTTCCATGAAGCTTAATGTCCTGACCATGAATCTCTCCAGTATCTGAGACTCATTGTCCTCATCTATAAAATGGGGATGGTGTTGTCTAGAACAGTATAAGACTATGAGGATTAGCTAGCGTATGTCTCACAAACCTGATGCTGGACATACATGTACGGCCATGTAAAGTTTAATCTGTGGCAACAGAAATGAGAACAGATGTCTCTGGTTGTGGAGGAGAGGGGTTGCCTAGGAGAGAGAATTTTCTAGAGTACTGGAAATGGCTTGCCTATTTTATTGGTTATACAGGTATATACATTGGTCAAACTTAATGACCTATGTACTTAAATATCTCAATATTGTATTCTATGCATTTCATACATCAGTAAGAAAGGACATTGCTTTTCAATGTCTGTGACCTTCCAGACAAGGTAAATCTAGAAAAGCCTAAAAGCTTAAATCTGTGGTCTCTTTCCTTCTAAAGTATCCTGAATGATCTTGGACTTAGAGTTCTTTGAAGATTAATCTACAATGTTGAAAGCTCCAACTAAATTTTGGTATGCAAATGTATAGATAGGGTATTGTCTCTGAATTGCCCAGGACTTTACAGTTTGATATTTTGTGCTGTTTTTCAGTGGTTTTTCCCACCATTTCTACCTCTATCTCAATTATTCCCTTCCCCTTTCATTCCTTCCTTTCCCCCTCTCTTTTCCTACAGGGAGAAGGATGTCTATGTCTGGTGTCACTTCAACTAGCTTGGAACCCTAAAGAATTTTAAGCACCTCACAAAGTGTATAACAGTGATTTCTCACAAGGAAAACTTAATTTAGCTTGAGTGTTGTTTAGAATTTTAGCTTCACAGGGCAAGGACTTCTGTTTTATTTGGCCTTAATTCATAAAGTTTTTTTCACATACTTGGCCATACTGAAGCAGTTATTTGGGATGCTTTCTCATCATCCACTAGGCACATACTTGCTCCTAAAATTATCCAAGTATTTCAGTAGCTGGCCAGAAAAACATACATGTCCTGAGAACATAGTAGAATTATTCGATTTTTCACATTTCAAATGCAAAAACTGCCCTCTCCCCAACAAAACTGTATGTACCTCTTGAAGATTTACAAAGAGGTACATTTTCTAGCTAATGGAAAGTTTCAAGTAACTATGTTTTGCTACCCAAAGCCCCACCAAAAGTAGTTCACAGAGTTCAGTGCTTCTGCTGTGCCCGGGACCTTCTTGCTGTGGGTTAGAAGGTGGCATCTCCAGAAAGGCATGTAGGATACATCTTCCACCAGCATGCATGGCATCTTGGATAGGAATCTAGGCTTGGAATAAAAATCCAGGGTAACCAGAGCATGCCTCCCTATTTTTACATCTGCATCAAGACAGAAACTGGTTGCTCCTGGTTTGCATGGTAGAAATCACAAACAGCCACAAAG
Organism: Rhizomys pruinosus; assembly: GCA_009823505.1. NCBI lineage: Eukaryota > Metazoa > Chordata > Mammalia > Rodentia > Spalacidae > Rhizomys > Rhizomys pruinosus. Next base: position 1,628,384 of record VZQC01005840.1, read on the forward strand.
CTAGCTGGGCTCCAGTAAAGCCATCCCAGTGGTACCAGGTGTTCTGTCAACAGTGATCTGTTACAATGATGGAAGGAAAACTGTTGAAACTCCAGAAGACAAAATTTTCTTCACTGTTTTGGTTCTTTACAAATGAATTCAACAGGAGAAGCTGGCCTGTTTGCAACTTTTGCCTCCCGTGTACACTTTGTAAGTGCGACTTCTTTTTGTTAACCCGTAACAAATAAAACTTCAGTACTTGGACCAGAGGAAATGCTACAGTTTGGATCGGGAGGAATCCCTGTGGTCCCTCCGCTAAAGGGTTGGCCCCAGCTTAGAGCCGTTGGGAGGCAGTGGAGCCTTTCAAGCGAAGCTTCCAAGTCACCGGAGGCATGCTCTCAAAGGCGGCCCTCGGGTCCCAATCTCTCTTTAACTCCCTGGCCACGACATAGGTGTTTTGCTTTGCCATACCTCCCACTTTGATGTGCTGCCACAAAAGCCATTGGTCCAACTGATCGTAATTGTGAACCCTCCAAAACCCTGAACTAAAATAAGCCTTCTCTCTTTACAAGCTGATTATATCAGGTGTTTGTCATAATGATGGAAAATTAATACAGGAAACAGGTTTTTCACAGTGCCCAGAGAGACCACACTGGTTCACATCTAAACCCACATTTGCTACCTGTGTGATCTCAGTCAAATTACCTCATCTCTCTATGCTTCAATTTCCTTGACCAAAATTAGGCTTTCTGGCTGTCAATCACATTTAATAGCCACTTTACTCAGACATCTGGTTCTTATTAGCAGGACTGTATTAAGATATGTTGAAGGGAAGGACCAAATTAGTTTTATGTATAACCCATCTGTGAAAAAAGATAAAAATTTATTCATTCTATTTACTAAAACCAGTTATTATGACACTGCCATTTTGCTCAACTTTTTTGAATACTTGTCATTTTCTGATCCAGTCTGCCTGCTCTGATAGGATTTTTCTAGACTTCTCTTTGTACCTTCTTGGCTATCAAAGTTCCCTTGTTCTCTGTCCCATTCTCTTACTGGTTAATGACAAAACAGCTAGTCTGGTAAATTAATTGGAGCTGTATTGGTGGCCATATTAAGAAACATGATTACTCCTTTGTAGCCCCTAATTTAGTTCCAACACAGAGCTGTATAATGCATTTACATTAGTTAGCCAGCAACCTACTTTAAATAAAAAATACTAGCTAGGCATGGTGGCACAACTTTGTTATCCCAGCACCCTAGAGCTCAGAGGCAAGAGGATAAAAAGTTCAAGGACAGCCTTGAGAACAAAACAAGTCTGACCCCAGAAGGGGATAAATGAATTCTTGTCTTTAAAAAAAAATCTGGTTTTTGAGCCAAGCATGGTGGTAGATACCTGTAATACTGACACTCAAGATGCAGGAGCAAGAAGACTGCCATAGGGCTGGAGAGATGGCCTAGCGGTTAAGAGCACCAACTGCTCTTGCAGAGGACCCAGGTTCGATCCCCAACACCCACATAGTGGCTGAGAACTGTCTGAATCTCCAATTCCAGGAGAACTCCAGTTCCAGGGGAATCCGACCCCCTCTTCTGACCTCTGTGGCATTGCACAACACCGGTGCACAGACCTGCATGCAGACAGTACATTCATACACATAGAGAAAAATAAATAAAAAATAAAAAAAAAGAAGACTGCCATAAGTTCAAGTTCAAGGCTAGCCCATTCTACATAATGAGTTTTATGCCAGCCAGGGCTATATAGTGAAACCCTGTCTCTAAAACCAGAAAAAGAATACTAAGATTCAGTTGGCTATTGTTAGGTGAAAAGGTAACAAAAACTAAAAGTCATCCTCAGAAGAACTTCCTTCCCCATTCCTCAAGGTAATGGCTGAATAGATAAACTTTTCCTCATATGTTTCCACTTTTGTAGGACTCATCAGTGACTTAAACCATCTCACTGATCAACAGGTACATTTCAGACAGCTGAGAGTAAGATGGTTTTGAGTCCAGAGATGTCAGTATTTGATTGATTAATGCCTGTCAAGATTAAGAATTGTTCACAGACTGCCAAAGGCTTTGATTAATCCCAATCAAGATTAGTACTAGGTTCCTATCACTTGCATCAAGGCAAAGTACTGACTCACCCACCCTGGTAAAGGTAATGGCTTTTAAATCAGAACTAGTCCTGCTACTTGGTCTCTATCACCACCAAGATACCAACAGGTAGAACCCTGCAGTAGGCATCTAAGTATTTGGAACTGTTCTCTTAGTGATGCTATTGATGACCTTTTCCTTTTTTTTTTTGAGACAATGTCTCATGTAGCTCAGGCTAGCCTTGAAGTCTGGCTCTTCCCTATAAAGATCACAGGTTTATGCTACCATGCCCATTTTGATGGCTTAATTCTTTTTTTTTTTTAATTTTTTTATTTTTATTTTTAAGGGATTCTACAATACAATGACACAGTTGTTTGCAGATAACAATGATGTTACTCAGTATGTCATACAATTAAGTAATTGGTGCATTTTGCAAGTATCTATGTCAAATTTTGAACAACCCAAGGTTCCCATAGTCCAGTTGGAGAAGCTTGTATGCCACTAGGCATGTTGATCAATCAGGTGTCCAGACTATATTCCTATAGTCTCATGATTCACACTATCTCTCCACAGCCCTTACAATCTACCACCGCCTCCTCTTCCGCAGTTTTTGTTCCCTAGGCTTTGGGAAAGGGGCACAAATGGGTGGGAAGAAAACAGTCTAATTTCTTTGGAGTTGTCATTTTGGACTCTGGTCTGTTCAGTTTGTTTCTTTCACGGATTGACAGCTTTCACAGTATACCCTTTTCAGTCATACTAACAAAGCTCAAGCTATTGGATGTACAGGCATTTAAGCTGTACCACTTATTGTGTCAATAAGCTGTGAGCATAGACACAGATGCTTGGATGGTATGCTAATCCACAAACTGTGGTTTCTCTATAAAGGGTGACAAGTTCTTGTTGTGGCTTATAACATCGCCTAACCACTGAGGACATAAGCTTGTGGCATCCGCTGTGAGTTATTCCTCCAAGGAGAGAGCTAATAGCCAAATAGTTTTGGGATATATATAGACACTTGGCTGCCACTGTTGCACTGTATCTCCAGGCTGTTGAGGTGTAGCTGATATTTTCGAAGGAGTCTTGTTTGTCTCAGGGAGACAATATTTTGCTGTATTGCTGTAGTGGCCTTTGGTAACGCTCTCTAGCATTTCAGAGGCCAGTTGTACGCTAGCAGGTGACTCTCATAACATTTTTCATGCTCACACCGGTCTTCGACAACAGGGACTTACTGCCTTTCTCCTTGCATATATCCCATTATAGGCAAAAGGCCTTTATAATTTGGGGGAGCGGGTTTGAATCCCCTAGCCAACATCTCCTAGGCAGAATAATTCATTGCTGATGTCAGAGCTTTCCTGTAGTAATATATTTTGCTTAATTACACAACTTATAAACACTTTACTATTGAATTTGGCTCTAGATAGAGAAATATCACTTTCACAGTTCCTATGCCTATCATCAGTTAATACGTTGTGCCTGTTTAATAGGAAATTACCACGTAACATTGGCTCTAGTTTACAGTTTGGGAGTGGTTTCATTACCATCCTGTTTTCCTTTTTTCAAAAAAAAAAAAAAAAAAAAAGAGGGTGGGAGAGGTAGGAAGGTTTCTCAGCATTAGGGTCCATTATTAACAGTCACCCCAATATTATTCAGAGAGATGCTCAGTGACTGTGTCTCAGGCAGTCTGATGTTTCTCATTCCTTAGTGTTCAGATGGGGTCAACCTCTCTGCTGCATTCCCAGTTCATCTTGCACAGCCATAGTTGTATGTTTTCAGGCATTTAGATTGGTGACTTTTACCTGTGGGAACATAAAATTCTCCCCCATTGTTATTTTTAAGATCAGAAAAATTGAAAATTTATTAAATAGGATTGAACAAGAGTTTTCCATTTGTATCCCAATATACCCCCTCCCCCCTCCCTCTTTTCTTCCTTTTTTTTTTTTTTTTTTTAGGTTTTTGTTTTGACCTATAGATGCCTAAGTTGTATTACACATACCCATAAGCAGGAGCCAAGGCATAAGCTTTCATTACATTTACCCAAACTGGTTCTCATTGACTGCATGCTACTTATTTGGGAAGGAAATTTAAGCTTAGTTCCTTTAACTTGTCCTACAAGTAAAGAAAGTGTTATAATGTGATATTGTGTTATTCAGAAAAAATATATAGGCCATTTGGCTTAATTCTTATTTAAGACACCCTTTCCAGCAATCTACCAGGTAACACCCTGACATCTCTACGTCTGTTTGTGTTCTGTGGGGCTCAGTAACCATTGTTTATAGCCTAGTGTTTACACAAAATCCTTGGGGATTTTGGATAATTTGAAACTGAGAAGAATTTAGGTAATTACATTTGCTTTATTTGTGGGTTGAACTCACAGAGACCCACCTGCCTCTGCCTCCCGAGTGCTAGGATTAAAGCCATGAACCACCATGCCCAGGCTTAAAGACAGTTCTTAGCCGCCATGTGGGTGCTGGGAATCAAACCCAGGTCCTCTGCAAGAGCAGTTGGTGTTCTTAACCACTGAGCCACCCCTCCAGCCCCTATTTGTGGGTTTCTTAAGTAGGTGACAGTGACATCATAGGTGCCCTAATAATCCTTAGGAATTAACTCAAGACACTGGCAAATTAGGTTCAGTGCTTTAGTTGAACTAGTACCTATTTGCTTTCTTTGTCTCCCAGCTTTATAATAAAATGGCTAATATTCTCCCTTGTCTTATAGCTTCTCTGATTATAGTTTTATTGCCTCTATATCTGTCTTCTTTAACGTTTCAGTTAAGGGCCTTTCAAATAAAAGAAAAATAATATTAAATATAAAAGGTATAACCTTATTATTTGAATCAAGACCTCTCCAAGCTGGACTTTGGAGAGCTGGGGGCAGTCATAGCAGGCAGGACCCCCTGACCACAGCTTTTGGGTTTCATCAGTTAAATTTCCACTTGTTCATTCTCCTGCCTGTTGTCAACAGCTCATCCAATTTGTGCAGAACCACTAGTGGCCCTGGCCCTCCTGCTTCTGACTGCCTTCCCTGCCAGCGTCTCCTCAAACCCTTGCTCAGCAGCTCCGCCACTGCTGGCCAAGAAACACCAGGAAAACTCCTTGATCTGTCTGAGCCTTGTTGTCCTCATTCATCTAAAGGGAAAATAAACCTGATTTACAGGGTTATTATGATTCTCAAATCAAATAACATGGCGTCAGTACTCAGCGACATGCCTAGAGCAGAGTAAGAACGCCACCAAGTGGCTCGGCAGTGTGAGGAGACCCAGAGTCTTGCTTTGTTGCTGTGACAAAAATACCTGACAAAAACAATGGAAGGAAGGAAGGAAGAGAGGGAGGGAGGGAGGGAAGGAGGGAAGGAAGGAGGGAGGGAAGGAGGGAAGGAAGGAGGGAAGGAAGGAGGAAGGGAGGGTTTACTTTATTTTGGCTCACAGTTCAAGAATATAGTCCATCATGGTAGGGAGGTCATAATGGAAGGAGCTTGAAACCATTGGTCATGTTGCAACTGCAGTGAGAGGGAGAGGGAGAGGGGGAAAGGGAGGGGGAGAGGGAGAGGGAGAGGGAGGGGGAGAGAGGGAGAGGGAGAGGGAGGAAAAGAAAAAAAAAAAAAAGAGGGAGGGGGAGGGGGAGAGGGAGAGGGAGGGGGAGGGGGAGGGAGGGGGGAGGGGGAGGGGGGGGGAGGGAGGGAGGGAGGGGGCGAGGGGAGGGGGAGGGGAGAGGAGAGGGGGGGGGAGGGGGGGAGGGAGGGGGAGGGGGAAGGAGGGGCGAGGAGGGAGGAGGCGAGGAGGGAGAAGGAGCGGGAAGGGAGGGCGAGGGAAGGGAGAGAGGGGGGGAGGGGGAGGGGGAGACTACTGCTCACCTCATTTCCCCATTTTAGTCCATCTAGGACCCCATGGAATGGGCAATGTACACAATTAAGGTGGATCTTTAGTTTACCCAACCTAGATAATCTCTCTGTCCTAGGGGCTTGTCTTCTTTATTATTTTTATATCAACCATCACAGAGCATAAGATGTCACACAAGGGCACAGTGTCACGGAGCAGCATTGGGGTTGTGAGACAAGGCTAAAGAAGAGGGAGTGCATTAACGTGTGTCTTCTGAGCATGCTTCTGACTATGGAGGCTTTTGACTGACACAGTTTCAAAACTTGGCAGGCAAAAGTAGAAACAGAACTAAAAGTAAATGCATCTTTTAAAGACTTTTTATTCAGGCACTGCCTTGAGGAGGCTCCCTTTCAGAGGAGAGCAATCATGACAACAGTCATTCTGCCTAGGCACCTTGGGTCCCTGTGCTCCTGTTGCAGACGCTCCAAAGAAATTCCGGCAGACTTTCAGTGCTGTGACTGATGTGACTGTGTTAGAAAGCTGGGTTCATTTCACTGCTTACACATTTTCTTTCTCTAATTGGCTCATCCTGTCAGTGTAACTGGCCAAAGGGGGTCTCCCCTGAGGCATGAGCCTGCTTGGCTTTGCAGGTCCTCTAACGGCTCTCCTGAGCCTGAGGGTCCCAGCTTCCTAGTGAAGCCCACAGGGTTCAACAGCTTCTTTGCTACTCTTCTTCCCAAGAACCATGTCTGAGCTTGCTCTAGTGAACAATCAGGTCTATTCTCAGGAAAGCATTTTCTAGTTTAAACATGTGCATGCTTGCTGTGATATCCTTGGTCCCTCAACTCTTTGTTCCCCAAAAAAGATGTGAGAGAGTGTAAATTTATGGTGCAGAGGTGAGACTTGGATTGCATTTGCAGTGCTCATCCTCTAATGTTTTTATTACTAAATTCTTTATACAGCAGTGTTGAATTATCAAACCTCATATACCTGCCTCTTTGATCCAACCATTAACATTTTACATTTAACTTGTTTATCACTGATCTATCTCTCCAGCCATCTAAAAATCCCTATTTTGTGATACATTTCAAAGTAACTTGCAGACATTAATACACTTCTTCCTAAACACTTCAGTATGCTAGACTTAAGTAAGAAATGTGTAGCCCGTATGTATGCATTCACTGGATTTTGACAAATGCACAAACCTGCTTCTCTAAACTCTAGCAGTAGAGCACTACCACCTCTAGAAGGTTTCCTCATATTTTTTCCAATCTCCATCTTCAGAAGCAATCACTCTTCTGAATTTCTTCCCACCACCATAAACAATTTTTGTTTAGAGTATCAGAAACTTTCCATTTCTCCTGTGTAAATACCTCTACACATAGAATTTCTGAGTCATGGTGTATGTTTGGTTTTATAACAAATTGACAGTAGTACATAAGAGTTCCAGTAGCTCCTAATCCTACCCAACATTTGATGGTATCTGTCTTAGCCACCCTGCTGGTAGCTAATGGTAACTCACTGTGGTTTTCATTTACATTTCCTCTGTGACCAATGAATGATGTAGAGTACTTTGTTTCATTATTTAGTAGTGGTGTTGTAAATTTAATTAATATACTATCATTAAAAATGAGGAGGTTTCACATAAGAATACACATTTCTAGCTTTCATGAAACATTAACAGGACTTGCAAAATTGGATTCATATGCCCATGTAGGAACAAAGAAGTTGAGCAATGGCTGTGCTTTTAGGCAACTCCTCTCCAGCTGCAAAGGGTTCCTAAGCCACTGTAACTCCTCAGTTGTCAGTTAACATATGCAGTCACATTTGCAGTATCGGTTTCCTTGCTGTTAAGAGGAAAGCAAGCTGTTTCTTTTTTTTTTTTTTTTTTTGGCACTTTCTGAGACAGGTCCTCCCTTTTAGTCCCCAGATGGCCTGGAGCTCACTCTGTAGATCAGGCTGGCCTTAAACTCACAGAGATCCACCTGCCTCAGCCTCCCAAGTGCTAGGATTAAAGGCATGTGCCACCACGTCCGGCAAAAGCTGTTTCTTCATCCCATGTCATTACCAGTTCTGGGAAAATGGGAGGTAGATCAGGAGCCATATGGTTCCAAAAAGGGGGTAGAGGAACTGAACAATTCCTTGTAGCAATGATAAAAATATTCTTATAAGATTTAATATGTTTAATTAAGTGGATCTGTTGTAAAAGGTTACACCTTAAGGTTCCATAATGCAGCTGCCTGACTTTACTCATTTGAATTTTCTGCTGGCCTCTTTTGGAATTTTGAATTTGCAACTCCTACAACAGAACATTTCAACTGATAAATTATGTCTCAGGGATGCCCTACCTGGGGGTTATTATATATACAAAGGCATCAAATTCTATGTCCTCTTTGGAAAAAAGAAAAATAAAACACTTCCATAATATATCATTTAGATACTTCTTGTGTTATAAAACACTAAATGAAAAAAAATTGTTTCATTCTCTCAATTCTATAATTTTGCTTTTAATTCCAGGATTGTAAGTGGAAAATGTATATGGAGATGGATGGGGATGAAATTGCAATAACCTACATAAAAGATGTGACATTCAACACGAGCCTCCCTGATGTCGAGATTTTAAAGATGACAAAGGTAAGGTTCTATTTACAGCTTAAAAGCTTTTTTGAATTCACATATATCAAACAAAGACATTAAAATACCCCAGCAGTGGGCTTTTGTGCTCCTGGATGCTCACATCAGCTCAGACTCAAGCTGACTATTGAAAGGCACATTTTATTTAGCAGATTGAGAGGATAATTTTTTTTGTTAAAACCCACGTATGCTGCATGAACTAAAAAGAACTACAAAAAAGTATGATTTAATTTTTTAATCCTACATTTCTTTATTAAAAGAAAGAAAATGTTATCAACGAAAATATTTACTTCAAATTTAGATTGACTAACTTGAAAAACTTGTAAAGATGAAGATTTTCTTGATTTCATTTTTCTTTTTTCAATACGAGGGTCAATCCAGGCCTTCACGTATGTTCCACAGTCACTCTACCACTGTCGGGTCTTAGTCGGGTCCTTTCCTGAACCGACTGGGCTGAGGAAAGGTAAGTGCGCTGCACTCTCCTGTTCCCCAGCCTCCTCAGTTCCCGCTCAGACACAGCAGGGAGTCCAGTCAAGCAGGATCTCACTTTATTGCAAGCAGGGCAGTGATTTATATACAAAACAGCCACAAAAGGCATTTGGGTGCGAAAGCAAATGACCAAAGTTCTTGCAGCCCCTCTGACCCTCTCAGGCAGATTGGCGTACATGGCTGACAATTGTAACTCAAACCCCTTGTCCTTATCTTTCCCCAACCAGAGGTTTTGGCAAACAACCCGGGTCCCTCCTCTACCTCCCCTCAGCACCATCTTGACCTGGCTGGCAGGATGGGCCCCATCATACCACCAAGCCATATCCCCAGCCTGGTTAAGTTCAGTTTCCACAAGGATTGAAATGGCTATCTGAGGAACACATGTTGATGTCTTTGTAGCTTCAGTGAGTTCCCAACTAGAAATTCCTAGACTAGTCAGAGAGCTCGCTACTATGCTTGAGTCTAAACTCTAAAACTGATAGAGATCCTCAGCTTGCTCTTCAGAACAGAAAAAATTCAGTTTTGTTCCAACCATACTAGGAAAAAAATGTATAAACTTTAGTAGTAAAAGGTTTGCAATTTCAGACAAATAACTCTGACAGTAGGATTGTCATCCCAACCTCAAATAACCGTCAACTCTGGTATACTAAGAACAACTATGATTTTTGGTTTTAGTGAAGAAAAAAAAAATGGAGTTTTTGGCAAAGAACCAGAATACAAACACAAATAGGAAACCAAATGAGTCTGCAAAGGTGTGACATTAGACTTGTAAATGTGTTCTCTGCACAGACACAAGATTGCTAAACACCCAAGTCCTTCTAACTTACAAGTGGATTCATCAAGTAGTCTGATTTGATATTCATTGTTGGATTCCTATGCATAACTGGGATTCATTTTGATGGAATTATTTATCTGTAAAGGTTACAATTTGGTTTTAACTTCCCTATGTTGTGGAGACACAGAATGTTTTAACATTTTGAAGACTAGAAAGACTAAGTACCTTCCCCTGGTTCCCAGCCATGTCCTCTCTAGTTGTGACAGTTGTCCTTTTTTTTCAAGTGTCCTTAAGAAAATCCAGCTATTGCTTACTAGCAGAAGGAAGTTGCTAGCTGCGCAAATAATATGATGAATTATAACACTGAATATAGATGTGTCTGCTATCATGCACTGATGCAAAACCACACACCAACATTAATAGGGCTTGCAGGAAAAATAGGATTGAGCAGACCATTCAAAATGTATAGAACTTTATAGCACCAACAGAAACAATAACAATCTTAATTTATATTAAACCAGCCTAGTTAAATCTCTCTCATGCATTCTATACCCAAGTTATATAGTCATCTTTCAAAGCCTCAAACTTGGAAGGATTAGGGAATGGGAGGAGAACACAACTGATTTCTAATAGAGATTATTTTCATCAGAATTACCCAAGAAACAGACATTCTTATTAGTTCTTTGTTTTAATACAGTTGGAACATATCACCACAGAGTCTTCATTTGTACAAATAGCTTGGCAGGGTAGCCTAAGAGAGTGGAAAGCTGGGTGAGTATTAAGTCACTGTACCAGCCACTGCTTTCCTTCAAGGAAAACAATTCTGGGGCTTCTCGTGTAGTTGTGGCTTTATCTTAATGTTGAAAGAGCTTTTTGTAACAGGTGTTTCAGTAGTAAGACCTACTGATCAGATTGAGTAATCTGGCATGCTATATCATAGAAGATCCCAGTGCTCGGGATGCTGAGGCACAAGGATCATCAACCAGCTTCAGGGATGCTAGGGCTATGTACTTGAACTCTGTCTCAAAAACCAAAAAGACAGAGTGGACTATGGGATGCCAGGACTGCCATCTCCCATCAATAGGACATGAACATCACTCACTCATTTGTTCAAAGAAACTGTCTGCAAATGTATGAAAAATCAAAGCCCAAAACATATATATGTTGTAAGCCAACATGACTTTCAGGATAATCTGATATTTTTTCTTGTTTTTCAAATGCTATATAGTACAACTGGACTTAAACAATGCTATGGCAGCACGGATTATATTCTGACACTATCCCATTTTATCTTCTGTGTTTCAGCCACCATTTGTAATGGAGAAATGGATTATAGGAATAGCAAAAGATCAGACTGTGGAATGCACTGTGACATATGAGGTAAGCTCCTGGAAAGAAAGAGAGAAGCTTCACCAGCCCACCACTTAATAAGCAGGAATTTGTCTGGTCCCTCCAAGTACTGAGAAGTTATTAGGATTTATTGAAAGAGAAATTATGAAACAGCATACATATAGGAGATGAATAAAATTTCTCTAACAAGGTATTAGGAAAGAAAAGTAACATAATAACCTTATCAGATAGAAAATAGGGTGGTACCTTGTCAATTGTCCACCTGGAGAATTATTATCAAATATATGAAAATAAAAACTTAAATTTTTTAATTTTTTTTTTATTTATTTCCGTGTGTGTTTGAATGTACTGTCTGCATGCAGGTCTGTGCACCCATGTCGTGCAATGCTGCAGAGGTCAGAAGAGGGTGTCGGATTCCCCTGGAACTGGAGTTCTCCTGGAATTGGAGTTTCTGATGGTTCTCAGCTGCCATGTGGGTGCTGGGGATCGAACCCGGGTCCTCTGTAAGAACGGTCGGTGCACTTAACTGCTAGGACATCTCTCCAGCCCTCCCCCCCCCAAAAAAAAACACTTAAAATTTTTAAGAGCATGCCATTAAATGTATACATATAGAAGTACCTGCTGACATGGGGATAGAGAATAACGCAATCACAAATAAATCATGTCAGAGAGTGACAGGTAGGAAATACAAAATAGCTTGGGGTAGTAGATTTTGTGGTCAGAGAACAACAGAATAGCAAGTACAAAGCTCAAGGAGACAGAACAATGATGAAGCTTGACAGGTGAACAGGATCTGATCAGAGGGCTCCAGAAAGGGCTTACTGGACTCATGGTTAGGAAGTCGGTGTAGGCATTTTAAGCTTCAGAGAAAACTTGATTATGTTTTAAAAATCAACAAGATCTTTGGCACAGCATTTCTTTTACTTCGATTCTTTAAAATTTATATTAACTGTTATAAAATTTTCTCTGTTATAAAATATATTTCAACTCCATGTTCAGAAAACATATTTAATAAAAGAAAATCAACAAGGTCTACATGGCTGGTAGGATACTGACCCTAGAAATGCAGAAACCTTGTATGACACAAGGTGCAATTATTGTACAGTCTGGGGACACAGGAAGATTCTAGTATATATCTACCATTGGGAGGGAATACAAGTCTTTTGTTCTTTCATTCAAGATTGCTTTATTAAGGATTTGCCATAAAGCAGGAACTGCAAGAGGCAAGTCCACCTGCTGTGTCTCCCTAAGCTCATGGAAATATTGAAAGATGTGGTTCCCTTCGTTTGGCAGATAGGGAAGCTGACTGAGAGAGGAAAGGAAATCCTGAGGTCTAGGATCCTCAGTTATAAAGCTGACAAGCTCATACCTCTGTCTTCTCATTGGAAAACACTGTTTCTTGCCTAGTCACCCCACCAATGAGCTCTCCAGTGGTTGCAATAAGATATAGGACATCTTTCTTAGACTATATGCTCTGCTTTATTGGGATGGTTTCCTGAGCTATCACAGTCTGACTCTTAGCTATTACAGATCCAAACCTTGGCCATCCCATGCTAAAGCCTGCCAGCCAGTAAGTGTGACAGCAACAATGTGTGCTCACCTGCAGGGCACTCGGGCTATCAGGGACAAGACATCTGAAGCAACATTCATTGTCGAAGTGTTGCTTGCAGGCCACATAACCCAAAGGAGGGTGGTTGGTCTTTGGGGACCTGAAAGTGGATATGATACTGATTCTGGTTAACTGGTCCTCACCTCCCAGGAAAATCCTTCTTTCTGGTAATTGGACAGTTAGAGCAGCGGCTCCTGACAACTCTACAGGCGGGCTACACCCTGCTCTTTGCCCACTCCTTTCTACTACCCTTTTCTCCCTTCTTACCTTCTTCCTCCTCCTTCTCTTCTCCTTCTTCCCCTCTTTCTCCTGTCCCTTTTCTTTCTCTTCCCTCTTCCTCTCCCTCCCTCACCTTCCTCCTCCTCTTTTCCTTCTTCTATCTCTTCCTCCTTCTCTTTCTACTCCTTCTCCTTAGACTCCATGATAAGCCACCTCTGTCTTTCTTATTTCTATCTTTTAAAGATGTATTTTTGTAACTTTACTGAATCCTAGAGACTCCTTTTAGTCAGGGGTCAAGGCCTCTTACAGGCTAAATAAGCGGCTGTAGCATTGAGCTGCACCCACCGCCCTGGACATGCTTTGATCTACTGATGTACGATACTTGGTGATGAGGACTGTTCAGGACAAGAACTGTCACACTGATCTGGCATCCTCTCCTGATCCCATTTCACTGTGCACCTGTTCTCTTTTACCCACCCCCTGGCAGCCTCCTTCCACTCTGATCCCTGTAAGTAGTCTTAAGCAAAAAGATGGTCAGGGTTCATTTATTCAATAAACTATCTGTTTTCAAGTCAGAAAAATGAAAGTATTTTGCATTTCTTATCAAACAGCTAAGCTGAGCTCTGTCAATGTTATAAATTCTAGAAGACAACCCCATTTTTCAGTAGTATAATCTAAAGGACAGAAAGGCATGGTATGGGAAAGAAAGGAAGGGAGAGAGAAAAAAGAAAGTACTAAAGTCTATGATGGAGTAAGTGGTTAAAGTTTTCCTCTTATTCAAATTTGAAAATTCAGGCAAATGACATAATAATTTACATTTTTCTTTCTCATTTTATAAATGTATATTCCATGATCATGGGTTTCTTTAATTTTTTAACAGAGTGATGTTAGAACTCCAAAAAGCACTAAACACATCCATTCGATTCAGTGGAGCAGAGCGAAGCCTCAGGATGAAGTGAAAGCCGTCCAGCTTGCCATCCAGAGTTTATTCTCCAACTCTGAAGGCAACCCTGGCAGCAGGTCTGACTCAAGTAAGTTAGTGCCCAAGTTCTGCATCTGTCCTGAACATTAGTTATGACATCCCATCACAAAGTAGTATCCGTGGGTAGATACAGATTCCTAATTTAGCACTTTTAAAATTTATTTATTTTGGGGGTTTTCTTTCTTTTTTTTTTTTTTTTTGGTCTTTTCAAGACAGGTTCTCCCTGTAACCCCAGCTGACCTGAACCTGCTATGTAGACCAGGTTGGCTTTGAACTCACAGAGATCTGTCTGCCTCTGCCTCCCAAGTGCTAGGATTAAAAGTGTGTGCCACCAGGCCCGGCTATATATTTTTTTGTTTTTTAAAAATAATTTTTTAAGGGCTGGAGAGATGGCCTAGCAGTTAAGAGTGTCGACTGCTCTTGCAGAGGACCTGGGTTCGATCCCCAGCACCCACATGGCAGCTGAGAACCGTCTGTAACTCCAATTCCAGGAGAACTCCAGTTCCAGGGGAATCCGACACCCTCTTCTGACCTCCGTCCGAGGCATTGCATAACATGGGTGCACAAACCTACATGCAGACAGTACTTTCATACACATAGATAAATAAATAAATAAAATAAAAAAAATATATATTTTTATAGCCAAGCATGGTGGTGCACGCCTTTAGTCCCAGCACTCAGGAGGCAGAGGCAGGAGGATCTCCGTGAGTTCAAGACCATTCTGGTCTAAATAGCAAGTTCTAGGCCAGCTGGGTCTACAGGGAGACTCTATCTCAAAAAGACAAAAAAATACATATATTTTTACTATTCTCTGAGAATATCATACATGCACACAATATATTTTGATCATATTCACCCCAATAATATTGGTTTTATAAACAGATTATAGAGAGAGTAAGAGGTATTTATAGACATCAATATATACATACTGTAACAAATTTTACTATTTGGATAACTGATAAAGAATGAAAAGAAGCTAGTTACATTGATAAACAAAAATATGTCTGCATGTCTGGTTTCTAAAAGTGCATCTATGAGATGTGATTCTCTTGTTTTTCTAATGTAGACTTACATTTCTACAAAGCAATTGCTGTCATCAGTTCTTCTTTTTCTTTTTTTTTAAATTAATTATTTTTACTTTATGTGTATGCATGTTTTGCCTGCATGTATATAAGTACACCCATGCTAACAAAGCATTGGATCCCCCGGAACTGGAGTTATATATGATTGTTAGCCACTATGTGGGTGCTGGGATTCAAACCCCGTCCTCTGCAAGAGCAGCCAGGGCTCTTAACCACTGAGCCATCTCTCCAGCACTCTTTTCTGTTTCTGAGACAAAGTCCCATGTATCCCAGGCCTCAAACTCTACATGTAGCTGAGGATAACCTTGAACTTTTGATCTCCCTACCTCGACCTGCCAAGTGCTATGATCACTATACCCAGTTTTATGGAATGCAGAGAATGGAACCCAGGGCCTGTATGTATGTATGTATGTATGTATGTATGTATGTATGTATGCTAAGCAAGCACTCTACCACCTGAGCTACATCCCTAGTCCACTTCCTGAGTCCTACACTAGTGATTCATCAAAACTGCCAATGATAGAGGAAGAGAGGGAGAGGAGAGAGAATTAGGAAAGGAAGAAAAGAGGGGGAGAGGGAAGAGGGAAGGAGGGATAAAACCAGAGTAAAATAGGCAGGGCATGGTGAGGCAGGCCTCAGTGAGGCAGGCCTCTAATCCCAGCACTTGGGAGGTAGAGGCAGGCAGATCTCTGTGAGTTCAAGGCCATCCTGGTCTACGTAGCAAGTTCAGGTCAGCTGGGGCTACAGGAAGAACCTGTTTCAAAATAGACTCCCCCTCACACACAAAAAAATAATAAACCTAGAGTAAAGTAGGAAAAGAGGACTGATAAAGAAAGCCAGGAATATGGCTCAGCATGCAAAGGCGCTTGGGGACATGCCTGACAACCCAAGTGTGTTCCCAAGGACCCACAGAGTAGAAGGAGAGAGCCAGCTCCTGCAAGTTACACACACACACACACACACACACACGCGCGCGCGCACGCACACACACACACATGCACACACACACATGCACACACACACATACACCATGGCACATGTGCATGCTCATACACATAAAGGAAATAATATAATAAAAAAAAACTTTTAAATGGAGATGATAAGGAAAAAGCTTTAATGCATATGATAAATAATGTTAATAGTAATTAAAACAATTTAGAATAACAGAGGTAGTTCAGCTGAGTGGCTGTCAAATTGGTCATTATTTGGTGAATTCAAACACAAGTTCTGACACCCAAGCCTGGAGAGCACTTGCTGTTCTTGCAAAGGAATTAGATTCAGTTCCTAGCACCCACCTGGCAGCACATAACTGTCTATAATTCCAGTTCCAGGGGATCTGATATTCTTGTCTGGCCTCCTCAGGCACCAGGCATGCACATGGTACACTACGTACTCTCAGGCAGAACATTCAAACACATAAAATAATATTAATTAATTTAAACTTTTTAGATTATTTATTTTTATTCATTATTTTTTATGTGTATGAGTGTACTGTCTGCATGTAGGTTGGTGCACCCGTGTTGTGCAATGCCACGGAGGTCAGAAGAGGGCATCAGATTCCCCTGGAACTGGAGTTAAAGACAGTTCTTAGCCACCATGTGGGTGCTGGGAATCGAACCTGGGTCCTCTGCAAGAGCAGTCGGTGCTCTTAACTGCTGAGCCATCATCTCTCCAGCCCCTAATTTAAACTTTTTAAGGTCCTGACTACCCACTTCATCGGTCAAAAAACTCTAATAACTGTAGGACTGGGACACACTAGCAAGTATGCTGGAGGTGAATGTATACAAGCCCATTACAGTTCCCTCTTTATCATGAGACCATACCTACCAAACATACCAGAAATGCATGCTTTCTCCTCAGCATGTTTTTGCCCCAAGAGGAAATCCTTGTGACTCCATGCCAGAAAGCTCTTTGACACGCATGAAGACAAAGCCAGGACTCTAACTCACTGCCCCCAAGGGCAGGTGTCTCTCACTGAGTCATAAGACCCTAGCCCCTATGTTGGCAACTGTAAGGTCTGCCCTGCCAAACAGACCAAATATTCTTAAATGACTACCAGTCAAGGTGGACAAAATCCTGAAGAACACCTCAACAAGCCTATCAACGATTCTTCGACAGCATGCCTAAGCCTTGCTCCACCCCCGTTTGTCCAACAAGTGGAATTGCTTATTTTCTTTTACAAGTAAGTATCAGGAGACATAGCATATTGGGCTTGGCCTGAGTGAGCACTTTGTCAGATACTTTTAGGATCTGCTGTTCTACAGAGGCTGTTCCACATGGTCTGGATTTCCACAGACTTCCTTCAGGCAGCTATTTCTAAATCTTTTAGGTTTGTTAATTTAATGTATCTTGCCTAGAATGTCTACTTATCATTGTTAAGTACTCCTTTTAGCCCGGTGTGGTAGCTCACTGATCACGCCCAACCAGAGAGGCTGAAGCAGGAGGATCATTGCAGAGGCAATATATATCATAATATATATATATAACTATCATATATATATATATTATTATATTATATAATGTATTATTATATATATATTAATATATATATATTTCATAGAGTGAGACCAAAACAAAAAGATTTCTTTCTAATAACTGATGTTTATAAAGTACATCTGACTTCTGTAGGGTTTTCACAGCCATGGTCCTGTTTGATCTCTGTAACCCCCTGTCTGCCCTGTGGGACTCTTCTCTCTACATTGCTGCTGTATTTTTCTCTTCTGTTAGAGGCTGGCTTTCCTGTTTCCAAATTTATATTACACAAAATGGCTGAGACCTTATAAGTTTTTTTTTTTAAAGGAGTTTTTTTTTATTTCAATTTATTTTCTATGGGTATGGGTGTACTGTCTGCATGTAGGTTGGTGCACCCATGTCATGCAATGCCACGGAGGTCAGAAGAGGGTGTTGGATTCCCCTGGAACTGGAGTTAAAGACAGTTCTTAACCCACCATGTGGGTGCTGGGAATCAAACCCGGGTCCTCTGCAAGAGCAGTCAGTGCTCTTAACTGCTGAGCCATCATCTCTCCAGCCCCTAATTTAAACTTTTTAAGGTCCTTAAGACCTTACAAGTTTTACATGGTACAAATCCTACTATGATGAGACAAGATAGCTGCCTCCAACATCTTGGTTGGCTTATCACCAAGTGCACATTTATCAGACTCAGTTCCAGATTCCCTGGAGTAACACTCATGTGGCTACTTTCTTCATACATTCAATGAACTGTACCAACAGGATGTGACAGTGGTAGATGAGATGGCAGAGCCCCTAGGTAGGGATAGTGGTAAGTGATAAGTACATCTATATGTGACCATGTGGGTGGAAGCATGGCAGCAATACACAGACACCCAGCAGTTGCTGTTCTAATGTAATCTGCTAAACATTATCTTTTAGGAAACAGGAACAATCACCCTCTGCCTCCTGCTGAGGCTGCTACAAACTCCTTCCCTCCTAGCTGCTGGAGCACTCCCTGACTTCCCTCCTAGCTGCAGGAGCACTCCCTGACTTCCCTCCTAGCTGCAGGAGCACTCCCTGACTTCCCTTCTAGCTGCTGGAGCACTCCCTGACTTCCCTCCTAGCTGCTGGAGCACTCCCTGACTTCCCTCCTAGCTGCTGGAGCACTCCCTGACTTCCCTCCTAGCTGCGGGAGCACTCCCTGACTTCCCTCCTAGCTGCAGGAGCACTCCCTGACTTCCTCCAGGCTAGCTAGTGTGCCTTCCCTCTGTTCTCCCTATTCTTTTTACTCACTTTTCCAATGCGATGTGGACTCGGAATCACGCCTTAGATCAGTCATACTCTTTTTCAGCCACCAATAGCAGAAAACCCAATTTCAACTGCTCTACCCAGTGGGTCTCAAAGTATAGGCCCAGGACTGACAGCTTCAGGATTTTCTGTGAATCTTTCAGAAATGTGGGCTCTTGGGTTCATCTCTAGACCTCTGAAACCAGCAGTTTGCCTTTTTAAAATTTATACTTTTTAACGGAATTTTTGAAAATTCCATACAGTATATTTGGATAGAATTTAGATTCCCCTCCCCCATCTGTACCCTCCACTACCTTCACACAATTTCATGTATGCTGTTTTACACACACGCACGCACTAACACATAGATGCCTATACAGTCAAACTGTGTCCTCGAATGCCCTTTAGTGTGGGTTCATCCACTGGAAGCTGGTCAACCTACCAAAAGTCTCACCCTTGAACTAGAGACTACCTCCCAGCAGCCATCCATTGCCCATAGCAGTCTGCATTTTAAGAAGCCCTCCAAGGGATTTAAAGGTCCTCTCAAGACCCTCAAGCACTGGTTTAAATGAATGTATTGTCTTCCATCACTAAAAGTAGTTTGTGCAGGCTCCAGCTATTGCAAGACAAATTAGTTTGAGTATGTTAAACTCATAATCACTGTGCTGGCTTTGCCCTCAGCCTCCTCCTGTATTTAGTTGCCATGTAAACATACTGATACCTAGAAGGCACCAGTCAGTCCTGCTCTGTTCTCCTATTTAGTTGGAAAGCTATTTTAGAATCCAGCAGAGCACCCCGCACCAGTTCTGCTGACATCAGCACATCTATCATGAGCCAGAAGGGGCCCCTCTTCCCTTGGCTCATATGGCCCTTGGGGATGGAGATCAAACTCGGGCCTGGAAGCTAACGCTTAAGAAGAGTGGAGGTGAGGGAGTGATGGCGTTGTGATACCATATCCTTCCACTCATGTCAGGTTCCTAATGCAGCCAGAGTCACAGCAACAGATGGTAGAAAAATGCCAGCCACATAACACACTATTGGTGACAAAGTACTTCCCCTTCCTTTAACCCCCAATGTTTGCAGTAGTAAAGGGAGAAGTCCTGTTACCTAGCCTGGGATTTCTATGAATGGTAAGGCTTGGCACACCCCTAGCTGCCTTGAGATTTCCTGAGCCAGACTTCTGAATTAGGCATGCGGCTTTGTGGCACGGAAGATGCTCATTTCCATTTCTCCTGCAGGTGCGGACTGCCAGTGGTTAGACACTCTGCGCTTGCGGCAGATCGCGTCCCACACTTCTTTGCAGCGTTCCCAGAGCAACCCCATCCTGGGATCACCCTTCTTCTCACACTTTACCAACCAGCATTCCTACGCTGCTGCAGTGAGGCGGACCCAGACGCCTGTCAAGTACCAACAGATCACACCTGTCAATCAGTCCCGAAGCTCTTCCCCCACGCAGTACGGGCTGAGCAAAACCTTCTCCTCCCTGCACCTCAACTCCAGGGACAGCGGCTTTTCCAGTCTGAACAACGACAGCGCCTCTGAGAGGGGCCGCTATGCAGACAGAAGCCGAAACAAATGCTACCGGGGCAGTGTGTCCCTCAACTCTTCCCCCAAAGGAAGATACAGTGGAAAAAGTCAGCATTCCACACCCTCAAGAGAAAGGTATTCTGGAAAGTTCTACCGGGTGCCTCAGTCAGCTCTGAACGCTCAGCAGCCCCCTGACTTCAGGAAGAGCCCAAATGACCGGCACCTGCCCAGGACCATCCCAGGGATGCCTCTGCACGCGGAGACTACCACCAAAGCCAGCGAAGAAGAGGGCAGAGCCAGCGAAGGGGGGTGGACTAAGGTGGAATACCGGAAGAAGACGCCCAGGCAGCTTCCCGCCAAGACCAGCAAGGAGCGGGCCCGGGGCAGCCACCGGGGGCGGAGGAACTTTTGATGGATGGAACCACTTGGGGTTTTCTGAACAGGTTTTGCATTTAGTTATACAATGAATTATTTGGTAACAGGACATCTTCAGATTCAAGTAACAAAAAGGACAAGTTTGGGGTTGGGGAAACACTTTTGTAATTGAAACCACAGCCAAAGCAGGGCCAAAATTATCGCTGCTAGTTGCCCAGTGGTGGTAACTAGATTTGGAAGTAATTACCCGTGCTTCCTCCCCAGAGTTAGTGTTGAAGGAGAAGGGCTATGCCATTTATTTCAGGACGAACACTGGCCGTCTTCTTAGCGGGCTGATACTAGAATAAAGCAACTGAGGACCACAGGAAAAAAAATCTAAATTCTAGGTGAAGATAGGATCTCTATTGTTCTCCCTTAAATCGAAAGTTCCAGGATGTTCAGCAAGGCATTGTTGCCAATCCTTTATTCAAAATCGTGTTATTTTGTTCATCATGAATTTTTGCATTTGTTTTATTTTTAAATATTTTGTTAAAATACCATGTATCTTGGTTGCTGAGGGATTTTTTCCATGTCTCTAAAATTTGCGCCCAAGACAACTGCCTCGCTCATCTCAACCCTGCTAGTTAGTATTTATTTTAGTAAGATGTTTCTGTCGTGGTCGGAATTGAATGATTTGACTTGTCATTTTTAGGTAATAAAAAAGTTATTGAAGTTAATGTTGATTGGATGATGCTTATCTCATTCATTAGGGTTCTTCTAAAAAACCAAAGACCTAAATGGCCTAGAGATTTGTGGTCATTTCTTTCAAGCTCCTGGGACTCTGGTTGAATGTTATTATCCACCGTTACCAAAGAAGGAGCAAGCAGGGAAAAAAAAGCAAGGTCCATAAGGCCCCTTGGGATGTCAGACATCCAATAGCTAAAAGAAAACCGAAGGACAATAACGTCTCAAACTAAAAGCCAGAGAAAATGTTTTTTTTTTTCCTTTTTCAGACAGGGTCTCCCTGCAGCCCCAGCTGTCCTGGAACTCACTTTGTAGACCAGGCTGGCTTTGAACTCCAAGAGATCTGCCTGCCTCTACCTCCAGAGTGCTGAGATTAAAGGCCAGCAGCACTGTGCCCAGCAAAAGCCAGAGAAATTTAAAATTACTACCAGCTTTGTTACAGGAAGACAGTAAATACCAGCCTTGCAGCAAGTCAGCTCTCCAAGCTGGGGGTTAAGAGGAGACTGCTTGCAATCTAGAACAGGAAGCTTGTGCAGTACTACCATATGAATATAGGATATTAAGCATTCATGGTCAAATGCTTCATATTTTGCAAGTCGGAAAGTGATGTAGCAACAGTCCTATCATATGTCAAAGAGATAACATTACTCTCAATATTCTGAGAATCTGTTCAGCACTCATTAACCTTGAGCATCAAATGTCCTTTGTCCTATCTGGCATTCTTGATGCCTGCTAGGAAGGCAGATGATTCAAGGTCTTCCATTGGCTTGAGTTGTCTTTTTTGTTATGGAAAGTGGACTTTGAAGTACATGTTCATGTTCTCAGAGAAACTACGCTGCTCCAATTACAGTGCTTGGAGCCTGCTGGGGTCATCAAGAATTTGGGTAGCATTAATGTCAAGGTGCTAGGAAATGACATTCATTTACAAAAGAAACTGTCATGGCCTAAACATTATTCAGTAACCTGATTTTATGAAAATCTTCTTGTTTGACATCTGCATTTATTTACCAGCAAAGCAATGAGCCTATAAGTCAAGATCAGTTAATGGGGATATGAGGTACAGTTCCATCTTGAGTAACTGACTTCTAAAGTCACTAAGCCTTCTCCACTGAGAGCCTTTCTTACAAAGCTTGTTTATATGAACCATAGTCTGTTTTTGATTATTTTTCTCCTTTGTCCTTTATGTTTAAGTTTAAAGAAAATCAAGCTAATTCAAAGTTCGGCTATATTAATTCTGTTTCCAAAAAGGAAAAGAAAAGGCCAGGTGTGGTGTTACATACCTTTAATCCCAGCACTTGGGTGACAGGCAAGACAGATTTTTGTGAGATGGAGGCCAGCCTGGTCCACATAGCAAGTTTCAGGCCAGCTGGAGCTACAGAGAGACTCTGTCACAAAACAAACAAAAACAAACAAAAAAGCAAATAGGCCATAAAGTATTTTCTTCAGTGAGAATTCAATAGCTGGATGTAGTCTTGAATCAGTCACTCTGAAAGAAAAAAAGTCTGGTGTTAATTTGCAAAATATGCAGTGTGAGTAGTTATCCACAGCTCTTGTTTAAAAGGTGCTAATCAGCCGGGTGTGGTGGTGCACACCTTTAATCCTAGCACTTGGGAGGCAGAGGCAGGCAGATCTTTGTGAGTTCAAGGCCAGCCTGGTCTATAGAGTGAGTTCCAGGACAGCTGGGGCTATAGGGAGACCCTGTCTCGGAAAGACAAAAAATAAATGAATAAATAAAAATTAAAAATAAAAGGTGCTAATCAAGTGACTGCTTCTATTATACACTTTTCCACCATCTCGTTTTGGGGACCCTGAGAGAATCCAAACTGGCACTAAAATGACCGCATGTTGTCAGCCCTATTTAGTATAGTAGGTGATCACAAAGAGGTTATTCCAACAACCCACAAAACTGAGGACTTTGTGGTCTCTTGTGGAAAAATACTTGTCAGCATCAATGCTTCCAGTCAAAATCAAAACAAGAACATCTGAAGTCTGATTTTTGGTTGTAAAGAAATCATAAATGTGCCTTCTGGCTTGTTTCTGTTTCTCTTCTTTTAATGATGCTTAGTCACCAAACACCATTTGCCAGGTTGAAAAATGAATATAAGTCAAGAACAAGGATTAACAGGACATACATCATCAAATTAATCAGTTGCCAAAATAAAAATTAATAAATGGGAGCCCAGTGGTAGTATGTATAAACTTAGCATTCCTAAGGCCTTGGGTTCAGTTCTCAAAACCAGAAAACAAAATAAATCAATTTTCAACAATCAGGAGTCTATTAGTTGCAAGAAGTTGACGTCAAGAAATGGGGGAAGGGTTTAGATAAGAACTTAAAGACATACCTCATTGGCAGAGGTACAGGAAACATATACACAAACACACACCCAAGTGAGCAGTCTAACAATTGTTTGCAACCAACTTACAGTGAATATACCTTGTAGAGAAAACTTAAACTGCAATGTGTTTAAAATAACTGATAGTGAAATTCAGGGACAGTAAAATATATCTGGGGACTCTGACTTCACTGTGCCTTTTCTAATGCAGAATAAGCCAAATAGTTTATAAGCTTTTCGGGAGCTTTCTTTATAATGCGTCTTACCTCAGCAAGTTGGTACAGATGTGCAGTGTTTCTGAGGAAACATTAGGTCAAGGAACTTCCTGCAAAAGAAACCTTACAAAGACACACTGTAACTGGTTGAAGTAGGAACTAAAACAGGAACCAAAAAAACCATTCCAATATATAAAATCTTGCTTGTGAAATTTAAATTATATACTAATCCTGGGGGGTGGGGGATGAGTATGGTGAAAATTTCATATAAAAGGGACAGAGAGATAGCTCACTGGGTAAAGCACTTGCTGCCCAAGCCTACCAACCTGAGTTCAGAACCCCAGAACCCATGTAAAAAGCCAGATGCAGCAGCACTATAATCCCAGTGCTCCTAGGTGAGAAGGAAGATGGAAGCCAGGGGCTGAAAAATGGCCAGAAAAGCTCAAGGACCAGCCAGCCTGGAGATCAAAGTGAAGCAACAGGAACAAAGGAACCTGCCTTAAAATATGCTATAAAGCAAGAACTGACTCAAGAAGGTTGTCCTTTGACCGCCACACTCATGCACATTTTCTTCTTTTTTTTTTTTTGGTCTTTTTGAGACAGGGTCTCCCTTTAGTCCCAGCTGGCCTGGAGCTCGCTATATAGACCAGGCTGGCCTTGAATTCACAGAGATCTGCCTTCCTCTGCCTCCCGAGTGCTGGGATTAAAGGCATGCACCACCACCACACCCGGCCACACACACACACACACATTAAACACACACGAAATTTTGTAATCTAAAAATGAGAAATGTTATGCTAGATAGAAAATAAATCCACATAATAACATTCATTCTGATATTCTTTCTTGGCAAAAATATTTCTGAATATCTACATAACTGGTCAAATTATTTTATCCATAAATATGAATCAAAACATCCTGGTGTCAAAACAATCAAGTCAACATGACAAGGTCAAAAAATCCTGGACACACCTCAAGGGACTCTGACTTCACTGTCTTTTCTAATGCAGAGATACCAAAATACTTCATGAGCTGCTAGGACCTATCTCTATAATGCAACCTCCCACCTTGACGAGTTGGTACAGATGTGGAATGCTTCTGGAAGCCTGGCCTCAGAAACTACTGTGTAATGAGCAATGATGGTTAGGTTATGCCAACTGGTTCAGGAAGAGGCATCACTGAATTCTGACATTGCAGAGACTGAACTTTAGGAAGCTTAGCACACTCTCTTGCCATTGTTGGATTTGAAAAGCTACTTTGAAACCAGGATGCCCTGAGGAGATGAGCATAAGACCTAGAGCCACCCCCACCTTGTCCACCTGTGGTAACTGCATCCGGGTTATAAGGTGTCTGCTATTGAAAGAGCCAAGGCAGAGCCAGGTCTATGGTGTAAAGTGTCCAAGCATTAGTGTACTTGAACCAGCGGTTTCTTTAGTATTCTCTTGCTTTATTGCCTAACAAGTGGCCAGCCCTGACCAAGTCAACCCAGTCAAGAGTTCTGATCTTCCAGTTAATACCAACTAAAATCAATGTCCAGCACTGATGCTGAGTGTGGTGCATGTCTTTAATCCCAGCACTCAGGAGGCAGAGGCAGGTGGACCCTCCATGAGCTCAAGGCCACCCTAGTCCAACTACTGTCTCAAAAAAAAAATAGCACCCATAAACCAATGTTCCTGTACCTCAACTCCAGAAGAGAAATGCCTTCCCTACAGCTGTGGCTCATTCAAGCCCTCAGTGTCTGACTGAAAGAAAAGAATAGCCAACCTCTGTAAGCAAGACCTTTACACAGGTCACCCTCTACCCAACCACACATAAACAGGACAGTTTTAGCCGGGCATGGTGGCACACGCCTTTAGTCCTAGCACTTGGGAGGCAGAGGCAGATGGACCTTTATGAGTTCAAGGCCAGCCTGGTCTATAGAGCGAATTCCAGGACAGCTGGGGCTACAGGGAGACCCTTTCTTGAAAAGACCAATAAATAAATAAATAAATAAATAAATAAATAAATAAATAAACAAACAAACAGGACAGTTTTAACCAGCAAGGCCCTTCCAAAGTGATGTGAGAATCCACTTGGAGAAATACAGACTCATGGTGGTAGTGGTCATGTGATCAAGTTCACAAACCCCTTCTGTGTCATATCAGTCAGGAAAGCATTCAGGCATCACATTAGTCCTCCTCTTTTCTGTTGACGTCAAAACTTTATACACTGTCTGGTATTATTACTAAGTCAGCCTTCAGCTTGCAGCTAAGATGCTGCTCCCTCTTGGGACTGTCTCCTGAGCTCCAGTTCCTACTCAGGCCTACCCAGTTCATTCATACAGAACCATTTGGTTAGTCAATCATATTTAACCCTTTCTATTTTAATTATCCCCAAGTTTGTGTGGTAATGTAATAATGTCTTTTACAATATGGATACAGTCTGGACAAATGACTTTTATTTACCTTGCAACCAAGAAGTCAACCTTAGCTTATTTATAATGTAGACTCCTCTTGTAATTCAGGGATATGGCCTTAATGCCTCATGACTCTTGATTCAGAATAATATATGAATGTGTGTATGTTTTGCATATCGGGTATTGTGAACAACAGATATTTGTTGGAATAAGCAACAAAGATTATTCCATTATATTGCAAACAATAGAAATTAAATTGGTAATGCCTGTCTGTAATTGTATGTGTGCTTTCGTATAGAAGTCAGAAGGGACAAAATCCTCCAATAAAATAAGGATTCAACTTTGACTTCCCCATTTCATGCTGGATATACTGGTTCAATAAAAGAAAGAGTGAGCCCTTGTTCAAAAACCCAGTTCTGAGAGTAATCTGAAGGAACGGGTTCTTGGAGCAGTTTAGGTCCCCTCATGGCTAAAATGCATGCCAAAGGTCAGGCTACCTTTAGACAAACATCACCATAATGTGACATTACATAGTAACACCACAGTTTATATTTACTTGCATGGCTAGCCGATTAGCTTCATAAGGCAGGGACTGTGCATATCTTGATCATCAGTATAGCTCAAAACAGAACTCTGTTAAATGATTGGAGTGATTGATTAATCAGTATAAGAAACCATCGAATACTCTAAATTATTGCTGCAATTGCACATTCATTAATTAAGTGACTTTAGTAGGAGTCTCCAATCCAAGAGTTAAATCTAGTGTTAAAATACTGGCTTTTCCAGGGGGCTGGAGAGATGGCTCAGTGGTTAAGAGCACTGACTGCTCTTGCAGAGGACCTGGGTTCGAGTCCTAGCACCCACATGGCAGCTAACAACTGTGTGTAACTCCAGTTCCTGGGGATCTGATGCCTTCCTCTGACCTCCGAGGGCACTATACAATATGGGTGTACTTACCTCCATGCAGGCAATGCACTCATACACCTAAAATAAAAATAACAAATAAAATATGGAAAAATAAATAATTTTTAATAGTGACCTTTCTGATTCCATCTCTTGTGGGCTTTGCAATGTGAGTTGATTTCCTGAGTATTCCAAGTCCTTGGTTAAGATCTGGGCCATAGTCACTAGGAAAAGATTCTGGGTGTATTGAGGCCCTCAGAGGAAAGGCCAGCCTTATATTCCCAAAAAGCTTCTCCTTGCCTAGTAGGGAATTGGGCTTGTTTTCCATTTTGAATGTCTACACTTAGCATAGCACTCAGAATGCAGGCTTCCTGTAACTGCTTGTCATAGGAATAACAAAGACGAGCAATGCTGTGTGTATCTGTACACGGAGCTGTGCTCAAAGCCTACCCTGGAAGTTGCCCTCTCCTGTCCCAGTCACTAGGCTCACTCATTAGCAGCCTCACAATGCCCACTCTGGCTGAGGCTGAGCAAGGTTTTGTGTTGATCAGGACAATTCAAGATTTGTCAGCTGGTTGTGGCTGATTATCAAGATGTCCAAACTGGCTCCTTTGCTATGTGTAAGCAATTTAATTTGGAGTCTAATTTTAATCTGCAGTGTACTGTATGTCTGCATCTGCTGTGTTAAAGCCATCATTAGCATTTAAAGGGAGAACTGATGGTATTGATCACTCTTATTAAAACCCGACAACCATTCGGCAGAGCTGATGAGTACTCTCTCCAACCACTGCAGTCCCAGCCAAAGTTAATGTACTCAGAACATGGGCACAGACAGAGCATAAAATACAAAAGCAGGTGTGTGACATCTGCTACAGGCACTTATTGCCACTGCACCCTGTCCCAGCTCCCCAGATTCTAGGCTTCTTGAAGAGAGGAAACTATTTGCTTCTAAGCTTCTTGCGTTTCTTCCAGATGGCACAGAATGGATTCTTGATAATATTCTGATAAGTGAATAAATTAAAGAAGGAAAGTGAAGTATTCCCTATGTTATTTAAACATCCTTCAAGAACAACTACATTTTTCTTACACAGCTATGGATTGCTGTGTAACAAATCTCCCCAAGACTTAGAGGGTTAAAATAAGAGTAAGATTTTATGATCCCACATGGTTTCTATGGGTCAAGAATTCAGGAGCTGCTTAACTGGCAGCTCTGGATTTGTTTTTGAGGCAGGGTTTTTCTGTACCTCATTCTGGCCTGGAACTCACTATTAAGTCCAACGTTACCTTGAACTTGTGATTCTCCTACCTCAGCCTCTGGAATGCTGGCATTATACAAGTGTGTTGCCATGCCTGGCTGCTTTGAGCTTTTAATGAAATGCCAATCAGAGGGTTGATTGAATCATATTCATCTGGGGCAGGAGGATCTGCTGCCAAGAAGGTCCATCTAATGGTGCCTATTGTTAAAAGAATGCCTCAGTTTCTCCCTGTGTGGGTCTTTCCACGTACTCTATCATCCTCCTGACATCCTGGATTCCTCAGAGAGAGAAGTCCAAGAGGGTAACATGGGAGCCACAAAATCGCTTTTGTTCAGCTTTAGAAGCCTCATCTGATCCTTTCTAGAATGTCCTGCTTGGACAGGTCATCCCTGTTTAATATGGGAAGAGGATAACACGGGCATTGACAATCCTCACGGGGTCACCTTGTAGGCTGGCTGCCCTGGATTTCCACAAAATCTCTGTATTCCCCAGTTGTAATCTAGAATCTTTCTTGAGTTTTGCTTTTTCTGCTTATCTGGCATTTTCCCACAATCTATAATTTGAATGGGAGTGTAGTTCAGTTGACTGCAGAGCAGGAAGGCATTTGAACACTGTCAATGTAGTCATTTCACAGGTAGAAAACAAAACCAAAGGGTGAAGTCCTTGCCCAGCTACACAGCCTATTGCAGGTAAAAGTGGAGATTTAGGTCACCCATCCTCTCCATGCTGGTCTCACTGCTTTGTGTACTGTTTAATCACATGGGAAACACGTACTTGAGGTCTGTCTGCTGTAAGCTAACACTCAATAGTACAGCTGGATCTTCATGGGTCTGTATAGAGATTGAGCCTCTCTCCCCACCTCCTCTCCCAGCAGGAAGTCAGCCAAGCCTGCATCCCAAAAGGGAGGCTTGACGGAATTCAACATGCGGGTCCCCTGGTCTTGTACTTTTAGGCCCCAGAACTGGCAGAGAAAAATGTCTTTTTTTTTTAGCCACCCAGCCTACAATGATTTGTTACGGTAGTCTGAACTGACCAAGAAAATGCTCACCTCTTCAGAATCCCATCCTCTACTAGCACAGATAAGTCCCAAGGAGACTCAAAAGTTAACACCTTGCACACTTGTTCGCCTAAGGTTTCATTATAAGAAGCAGGTGAGAAGATATTCTTTTTTTTTTTTTTTTTTGTCTTTTTGAGACAGGGTCTCCCTGTAGCCCCAGCTGTCCTGGAACTCACCTTGTAGACCAGGCTGGCCTTGAACTCACAAAGATCTGCCTGTCTCTGCCTCCCAAGTGCTAGGATTAAAGGCGTGCGCCACCAGAGAAGCTATTCTTAAGATACGTGTGCCTCTCCCTTTAGCTATCAGACTATTGATAGTATGGAACCCAAAGAAAATTTCTCCAGAATCCCATGCTGGGAAAAAGGAAAGCCTGGATCCCTGGTTCCAGCCAAAGGAGGTTCTTGTCTTACAGGAACAGGGTCTTCATAGTTCTGACGACTTGTCAGACCAGGAAAGACGACCCAGAACAAGGGGTGAGAGTACACCTTGACCAGGACTGGTTACTTATATATACCCCTTGCCCTCTGCTTATTCTTTTTACATTTATTTAGTCATTTGTGTGTGTGTGTGTGTGTGTGTGTGTGTGTGTGTGTGTGTACACGTGCACCATGTGGAAGTCAGAGGACAACTTCCAGGAGGCAGCTCTCTCACTATGTAGGGTCTAAGAATGAAGCTCAGGTTGTCAAACTTGGAAGCACGTGCCTTTACCTGCTGAGCCATCTCGCTGGCTCTTGCTCTCTGTTTAAACCTAAGCCTTGCACCTGGACCCCAAAGATGGCTTTAGGGGGTTTTGGACCTCTTCCTCTTCTGAATATGGCCACACTGATTGAATCTCTTTTTTCTATTTTTTATCACTACTTGTTTCTTTGACTGGTATATCAGAACTAGTATCCAAACCTAGCCTGTTGGTACTGCCAGAACCCAACGTTTTTCCTAAAAACTCCTTTAACACTAGAATGGGTTATGGCTCAGGGGTAAGGAACCTGCATAGCACATGCCGGATCCTGGGTTCTGTCCCTGGCATTGAAATAGAAACATTACCACTGGGCCTGGTGATGAACGCCTTTAATCTCAGCACTGGGGAAACAGAGATAGGTGCATCTCTGTGCATTTGAGACCAGTTGGTCTATATAGCAAGTTCCAGGCGATCTCCAAAAATTAAGAAAGAAGAGGAGGAGGAGGAAGACATAAAGAAATCTGTGAGCTACATAGGACCAAAAATAGTGTGTTTATCCATCTTCTGGGCATTTGAGTCCTCAGTGAACTGTGCCAGAACTTGGGGCCACGGGAAAGGGTGACAGGCCAGCAGTAGGTTGTTTCGACCCACATTGATTTAAAGACTCAGCTCAGGAGCCATTTCTCCTTGCCTACATGGATCACCTAAATGTAGGCACCTTCTAATTTCTCTGCCCTTTTCTTTTCCGTTTTCAGAAGTAGTAGTGGTCAAAACCACAGTTACTGTGTGCCAACTGCTTTGTACACTCCCTCCGGCTGCAGTCACTGTGTGCCAACTGCTTCGTACACTCCCTCCGGCTGCAGTCACTATGTGCCAACTGCTTCCTACACTCCCTCTGGCTGCAGTCACTGTGTGCCAACTGCTTCGTACACTCCCTCCGGCTGCCTCTCATTGGTCCTCACAGATCCTGCCCTGTCTTCAGTTCTGTTTCACCGACCATTTTGTTTTTCTGTGTCTGTGTCTAGCTGGGTAGCTTTTCACACCGAACAGCTGCTGAGTTCTCCTGAAGGGTGTGCCTGATATCAGGCCACTGTTAAGAGAATCAAGAGTTAATGACACTTGTCTAGTCGTTATCTTGAGAGCTTGCTGTTGTCCATAAAGAGAGACAGTTCGTTTTTCTTGGTATATGACTGTGGTAATTTGGTTCTTAATAAAAGCAGTTTCCATGTTAGTGAGAATCTTTGTATTTTTCAGTGTTCTGCTGTGAGCTGTTTTCGTCAGCCAGGCTCCTGATGGAACACACCCTGCCTCTTCTCCCTTCATGCATCATTTTGACATAGACAGGTTTCTCAGACAGACAGGAAAGCTATTAGATGTGATTGTGCTTTTCCTTCCCCCAGTGCTTTACAACCAAGCCGCAGATGCTGGGCTCTGAACCACTGCCTATGTTAAACACCTTATCTCTGTTCTACAGAGGTGAAAAGATTTCCCTTGGGGTATTGGAAAAATCAAGAAAGCCATCCAAATTAGCATGTAGAGGAACCCAAGTTTAGTCTTTTTATTCACTCATGTCCTCACTTACCAAATGATATTGCAAGACAAGGCTGATCCCAGGCATAGCTTTGCAGATACAAGAATCTAGTCAACTTGTAGGAGTTTCTCAAGAATGAGCTCTACCCTGGTGCTATAAAGAGAAGAAACATGGGGCTAGAGAGGTCGCTTAGTGGGTAAGAGCACTGGTTGCTCTTGCACAGGACCCTGGTTTGGTTCCCAGAAACCACATGGTGGCAACAACCAACTGTAACTCCAGTTTCAGGGGATCTGACACCCTCTTCTGGCTTCTACCAATGTTGTGCAAGGATACACTTATAAACATGCAGGCAAAACACTAATACACATAAATAAATAAATAAATAAATAAATAAATAAATAAATAAATAAATAAAGAGAAAGAGAGAGAGAGAGAGAGAGAGAGAGAGAGAGAGAGAGAGAGAGAGAGAGAGAGAGAGAGAGAGAGAGAGATGCATGGCTTTCCCAAGTGATGAATGGACAGGAAGTTCATGAATCTGTGATTTTTAATAATGGGCACTTTTCCTTCTTTAATTTTATAAATATCTAAAATGTTCTCAGAAGATAACTGTGCCCCACACCCCTGATACCAATAATTCTGTTTTGTGGGGTGGATGTCTCAGATTTTATTAATATGTTACTTCACACTTGATTTTAGCCAAAAGGTCAAGAAGTGATTATCAATAAATGAAGAAATTTTAGCCTGGATACAATGGCTCATGCCTGTAATCTCAGCACTTGGGTGGCTGAAGCAGGCATTGAAGCAAATTTGGTGCCAACCTGGACTACCTGGTGAGACCCTGTCTCATAATTAAGTACATAAGTAAATTAAAAATAAATAAATAAATGCAAATAAAAATTAAAAGTTAAAAGTAAACAGAAAAAGAAGACAAGTTAATAAAAAAAACCTTTTTTCTCTAGCTACCTACAGCTGGTGTTTTTATCACACTTGAAAGGAGTAGCTTAACATTGATTCCAGTGGTACAGAACTTGCCTAGTAT
The DNA here is from genome assembly GCA_009823505.1 of Rhizomys pruinosus. Classification (NCBI taxonomy): domain Eukaryota; kingdom Metazoa; phylum Chordata; class Mammalia; order Rodentia; family Spalacidae; genus Rhizomys; species Rhizomys pruinosus. Next base: position 1,661,179 of record VZQC01005840.1, read on the forward strand.
ACATCAGGTTTGATCTTTACACTGCAAAATAGATTAAGAACATAAAAACATTCAAGGCCAGCCTGGTCTACAGTGTGAGTTCCAGGACAGCTGGGGCTACAGGGAGACCCTGTCTCGAAAAGACCAAAAAAAAAAAGATCATAAAAAAACATTTTTATCTTTGGGGCAATCAACAGCTGCTTAATTGGACTTAAATCCTACTCAATGGGAGGAAACTCAGGTGTGTTACTGTAAACATAGCCAAATACACATGGCTGGAGAAATCATAGATCTTAGAGAAAGATCTCCAAGTCTGTCACATCCCTAGTCTAATGTAATCTCTTACTATGTGCAAAATGTGTATCCTTACATTTTCAGTCAAGTATCCAAGTCACAACTCATCAAAGAAGCTTCTTTACACCAGACAAAGACTATTACAGAGTTCCACAACTGGTCACACACAGACACTGTCTGTGAATTGCCCAAGCCTAAGTGGCACATCTACAGCGCAACCTCTACACCTAAGGCGCATGGAACATAGAACAAGGGGTAAAGAAACACTGATGAATCTCTCAGCTCTCATCATGAAGCTCCCTCTTGAAACAAAGGGCCAGGAACAAAAAAGGTCACAAATGGGCAAAGAGTGGAGATTAGGAGTCTGCAAAAGTGTGGGTCCTGTATTAAGCTTTATTCACCCAGGGTTCAGAGACCATTGTGGAAGAGGGGGCAGAAAGAGTAAGAGCCAGGGAGGAGGTGCGTGACAATATGGAAACAGAGTCCCACAGGCTCCTGGGAACCTGCTCATATGAACCTACAGCAATGGTGTCAGCATGCACAAGACCCATGCAAACTCAAGTGGATGAAAACGTAGCATAGAACTGGGGAAATGGCCAGTAGATCTCAATCTCTGCTGAAGAAATATTGGCAGCTGATTACTGAGGGATAAGGAAGAACTGATCTTCTTAAAACAAGGGATCCAAGACCTTAGTAGATGAACTTGAATGTGGAACATCTAGGGACACTAACTTAACACAACAGGCCTTCACACAAATGACAAACTTTATGAACTCTAGTGGGAGGGTTTGAGGAGGAGTCAGTGGGGAAGGCGGTATAAAGGTGATTAAGATTGAGATGTTCCTTACAAAGCACACAGAAATTTAATTAAAAAATTTTTTTTAGATTTTATGTGTATGCATGTATTGCCTGTATGTATGTTATCACACTCTTATCATGCTATGCCTGTAGAGAACAGAAGAAGGTGTCAGATCCCCTGGAACTGGAGTTATGGGACAGTTGTTAGCTGTCATATGGGTGCTCAGATTCAGACCTGGTATTCGTTTTTTTTTTTTTTTTAATTTTCATTTTTTATTGATGCTTTGTGTATTTCACACATCATTTTCCAAATCGGTTCAGGCACATAAAGAATAGAAAAACAGGAACTGGAGAGATTTCTCAGCAGTTAAGAACACTGGCTGTGTGGGCCATGGTGGCGCACGCCTTTAATTCTAGCACTTGGGAGGCAGGGGCAGGCAGATCTTGGTGAATTCAAGGCCAGCCTGGTCTACAGAGGGAGCTCCAGGCCAGCTGGGACTAAAGGGAGACCCTGTCTTAAAAAGACAAAACAAACAAACAGAAAAAGAACATTGACTGCTTGTGGAGAGGACTGGGATTCGATTCCCAGCACCCACGTGGCAGCTAACAACCTTCTGTCACTCCAGTTCCAGGGGATCCAACACCCTCTTCTGACCTCCATGGGCATCGCATAACATGGGTGCACCTACCTACATGCAAGCAATACACTTGTACGCATAAAAATAAAAACATTTTTTAAAAGAACATTAAAACATTAGAAAAAAGGAAAAGCAGTCAGTGCCAACATGTGTTAATTATGCCTAAGTTTAATTAGAATGCTGAGACATCCTAAGAGCAGGTAGGTTAGCCAGAGAATGAAAGTAAGGAAAAGCTAAGAGGGGTTTATTTAACCGATACTATAGCTTTGGGCTAAACCAAGAAAGAAAAGACAAAGTGTTCCATGGTCAGTTTCTTAAACACTGGGTATTAGCCACATGAGCAACAACTACTCTGTTTGCATACTCAGCCAACCAAGGAAGAACAAGTCCTTCCTCCTGGGGGCCATCTTCCTATCCCAGGACTTTGACTACTTTGCATTGTCCAGCCCCTCTTCTCAGTAGCCAGGACAGGTTCAAGGTAAGCAATTCATGCCTTCTCCCCAGAATTTACTTATAAAATACCTGTTGGGCCCTGTGAGCCCTAGAAAATGTGGCCTACTGTAACCCCCTGAGCCTGACTAGAGTTTAGTGACCTGTCTCTGGCCGGTCACTTCCGCATAGGAGTGACTCAGCATAGCCCGACCTGAAAATGCCTACAACCGATGTGGCAGTTACTATTGGCCCAAAGCTATCCCTCCACTCTACATATCTCCTCTCCCACCTTCCTTTCTCCACCCTTCCCACCAAGGATATATAAGCTGCTGCCTGACTCAATAAAATGAGTTCTTGCTTTGATGAGACTCCTGACCCCCTGTGTGGTTCTTTTCTGGTCGTCAACATTCGCCATCCTGCTCAGCCCTGGAGGAGAGACAGGCTGGCCTGGCTCTCCTCTCTGCCCTACCTGCCGGAGGACCCGGCAGACTGGTGCCCAACGTGTGGCACCGTGGGGCCGGTGTGAGGATGGTTTCCTTCACGAAGTTCACTGACGAAGTTCACTGACGGGCCAATCGGTCTGCGGGTGAGTGTACCTCCATAAATTATGGAGAAGTTTCCTTCCAAACCTAACCCCGCCCTAGAATCCCTCTGAGTTCAAGAGGGACTTAAAAAGGAGAGACCCTTCCTCTGGGGGCATTCCTCGGCAGTTGGAAATGGGATGGGAGCGGCGTCCCCTTGGGCACCCCCACCCGGATCCTGCGGAAGCTCCGCAGTGCCCCCCTTGGCCTCCAAAAAAGGCCTCCCGCCTCCAAGGGAGCCAGACATATTGGGCCTCCTCTGGGGCACTCTCAGCCCTGAAGGGTTGCTTCCCCCCTCATCCTCCAAAAAAGGCCTCGGAAGTAACTCCAGACAGAGTGCCTGAGCCCTTGGCAACCCCAACCCCTTTATCCTCCCCTCATAGCATCCCCAAATCAGTGAAGGCATGGACTAAGGATGGATATTCAGAGAAATTGTGAGAGGAGAGCTTCCTCTTCTGTGCACTTGCCCTCTAGAGGTCTTGAAATGGGCTCAGAGCCTGCCCTGCAGCCTGGGCTCTGGCCTCTAAGAGAAGCCCCGGCTTCTGCCTTCTGGCCACAGTTCAGGTGGCGAAGGTCACAGAGGCTGGATGGGCAAGCAAGCTCAAGCTCTTTTTGCTGCAAACCTTCCACAGAGGTGCTCATTTGCACCTTTGCATAGGTAGGCTTGGGTTGTAGAGGCAACTACCCAGGAATTAATCTAGCAACATTGGCTTGCATGAAAACTTGTAAAAAGCCAGCCACAGTCTAAATGTGCTTTTAAATTTTTATTTATTTTTTATTTATTTCTGTATGTGTATGAATGTGCTGTCTGCATGCAGGTCTGTGCACCCGTATCGTGCAATGCTGCGGAGGTCAGAAGAGGGTGTCGGATTCCCCTGGAACTGGAGTTCTCCTGGAATTGGAGTTTCAGACGGTTCTTGGCTGCCATGTGGGTGCTGGGGATCGAACCCGGGTCCTCTGTAAGAGTGGTCAGCGCTCTTAACCGCTAGGCCATCTCTCCAGCCCCCTAAATGTGCTTTTAAAAAGTCCTCCTTAAAAGTTTTGCTGTAAATAGTGTTAAATAGTGTAACACAGTGCTTAATTCTGCTGACGTTTCCTTTTGTCTGCTAAACTTCCTCCAAGATCTTTTCTAGAGACTGGTCTTCTTGTAAATCCAGGTTTGTAGAGCATGGCTTGGTGGCCCAGGCCTTTGATCCAAGTGGATTCCTGTGAGTTCAAGGCCAGCCTAGTCTACCAGGCTGGCTCCAACCGTGAGCAGGCTCTGCCTTGAAAAGACCAAAGACAAAGTATAAAGCTTTTCATTGAGTAGCTGTTTGTAAATACTCTGGTTAATCTAGTCCAATGTTTGTTCTGTGCCCCTCTCCTGCTAAACAGCAGATGGGTTGTGGGTGAAGGGCTGCTTTATAGTATTCTGTGTTTTACTGGGAAGCATAAAATCTGGGGTACCCATGCCCGAGGGCAGTGCTTCATCTTTCATTGTGTTTTAAAGGTGCAGCTTTGATTCCAATACTCAGGAGACAGACTGTGGAAATGACCTTTTCTCACTAAGTATAAGTCACAACTTTTTTTCCTTTGTACATATGTTTGTGTATGCTTGTATGTATGTGTGCGTGCACACATATGTGTATGGATGTATGAGTATTTTGTTTTAACCCCTATAACTTTCTAAACTTCTGTGTTTTAAAAAGGTCAACTATAATTCACTTTATAGATACAACCTATACAAAACTTGGTTTATACCTTTTGGTGTTAACAATCTTTAATTGGATTTATGTAAATGTTAATATGCATTTGTACAATTCTAAAAAGTCTTCGAGCTGGAACGGGCCCCTCCAGCTCGGATGCAGCTCTATTAATTAGTTAAACTTCTATGGTTATTTGTGTAATTTACTTGTCTTGGTTAAAAAATTACTGATTGTACAAATGCTGTTACAGTTAGCTACTTTATGGGTGAATGGTACCATTATCAACTACACTCCCTCAACGCCTCAGACAAAAACTAACATTGTTTCCTAGCAATAATCTTATTTTAATTTAGATATAATTTAAAGTATGGTTAAATGTGTATTGTAAAACATTTAACAACTAAGTAACATCTTTAAAACAGGGTTTTGTGCCAGGCCTGGAAAAAACCACCTCCAAGGACTGAAAGGAAAATGCTTGTTATAAACCCACTTTATAAGATTTATAGTGATATGTTTAAAATAAGTATTATACATTTATATAGAGGTATTTCAGTAGAGATTTATACAGAAATACAAATAATATAAGTTAATGGACTTGATTTCTCTGAAGTCACAGTCTAGTAAAAAAAATTTTAAGAACATTTAAGATCTAAAAAAGATCATCTGCACTTGCCAGTCCTGCCAGCCCTTCCTCCAGATCCCCCCCTTCCAAACCTCGGGCAGTAATCCCTGAGGTCTCTGGCCTAACCTCTCTGGCAGATAGATGTTACCCATTATACCCCATTTGGCACTTGACTCAAATCAAAACAAACAATGGTCAAACCCTCAAGGCTCAATTACAAAAACAAAAGGGGGACTCCATGCCCCCACATGATCACCCTAAATATTTTAAATTTTTCCAAGGAAGACAGGCATACATCCCCTTTTCAGAAACACTGGTCCTTGTCTGTTGCCTATAGCTAATACCTCCCCCAACAGGGAGACAATGGTAATGACCCCTCCAGGGAGTGTTTCACCCCCAATGGTCCCTCTGCTCTTCCCTCAGGAGCGGCCCAGGATGAAAGTGATGTTGCTCCTCCTGCTGCTGGCTCTCATCCCGCCCAGTGACAGGGGGCTCGGAGACCCCAATGCGGCCAGACAACGCCCGGAGGCTAGTGGATCTGTATCCATCTGAAAACCCGGAAAAGAGAAGGAGAGAACTTCAAGAAAATCCCTTGTGGGCCGGCTTGCATGGCTTCCTGCTCTACCTCTTCCCTCTGCTTGGACCCCGTCTTACACTCTTCCTAATTCTTACCCTCAGGCCCTGTGTGATTAACAAAATCACTCAATTTATCCAGGGGAGGCTAGATACAGTAAAGTTACATCAGGTCGAGGTCCACTATCACAGGCTCGCCAGCCAGGAACCTTATGGCCTTATGAATGGCCATCTTTGTACGATCACCCGACCCTTGCCCTCCATGTGGCCAATGACAGGTAAGACCCCAGAGAGACTGGGGCAACCTAAGACAGGGCATGGAGAGGCTCTTTGGAAGACCAGAGTCATAGCACCCGACGACTAAGATCTTTCTGCACTCAGCCAACCAAAGACAGGGGCCAAACCTAAGCTGTTTGCATCCCAAAGACGGGTAAGACTGAGTTTGCAAGAATAGACAACCTAAGACAGGGGCTATGTTTCTCCTCCTGCATTACAAAAACAAAAGGGGGAATTGTTGGGCCCTGTGGGCCCTAGAGAATGTGGCCTACTGTAACCCCCTGAGCCTGACTAGAGTTTAGCAACCTGTCTCCGGGTGGTCACTTCCGCATAGGAGTGACTCAGCATAGCCCAACCTGAAAACGCCTACAACCGATGTGGTGAGTTACTATTGGCCCAAAGCTATCCCCCCCAATCTACGTATCTCCTCTCCCACCTTCCTTTCTCCACCCCTCCCACCAAGGATATATAAGCTGCTGCCTGGCTCAATAAAGTGAGTTCTTGCTTTGACGAGACTCCCAACCCCCGTGTGGTTCTTTTTGGGTCATTGACACTTGCCATCCCACTCAGCCCTGGAGGAGAGACAGGCTGGCCCGGCTCTCCTCTCTGCCCTACCTACCAGAGGACCCGGCAAATACCCTGGCTTCTTAGATCATGGACGTTTTCTCTGTTGTTCTGGAGTCTTGGAAATTAATCCCAGGACCTACCACTTTCCTTTTGGGGATAGCATCTGTCACAGCTCAATAAAATTGTTTTGCTTCAGAGATCTCTTATTCATTAAAATGTTAGCAGGTTATTGATTGCAGTATTTGAGTCTAAATATTACCACTACCTGAGAAGGGAAGGGAAGGGGAGGGGAGGGGAGGGGAGGGGAGAGAAGGGAAGGGAGAGACATCAACACCTCATGAGCTGTTAGTGCTTGACCTGTAACCTCGGGGTTAGAACACTCAGCCTCAGTGAAGGTACCAGCTCATCGACTAAAGCAAATAATTTTTCTAAAGACTATTGGGCTGACCTGCAAATATCCAAAGCAAGCAAAATAAAGATCTCTGGATTTGGTAAAAGTCATTTTTTCTTCTGACCTTGGGAAGCAGTCTTTAGACTGTTGTCCACTAAGATTTGTTAGAGTGAAATAAGTATCTTTAAAAGATAAATACATAGCTTAGCACATTAACTAGGTGGTAGAGTACTTGCCTAAAATGATGGACCCTGGGTTGACCCCCAGCACCAACTTAAAAAAGAGATCAAGGGTTATTTTGGTTACTTTTCTGTTGCTGTGATAAAACACTGTGACGAAGAGTTTATTTAGCTTACGATTCCAAAGGGGCAAGAGTCTATCATGGTAGGGAGGGGCAGCAGCATCATCTGGGGCTGGAGCAGGAGCAGAAGCTAAATGCTCACACCTTCAAGCAGGTACAGGAAGCAGAGTGTGACAGGAGATTGGCAAGGCTGAAGCACTCTCTAAGCCAGCCCCCAGTGACACGCTTCCTCCAGTATGGCCATGCCTTCTAAGATCTTCCAAAACAGCACCATCAACTGGGAACAAAATGTCCAAATACTTGGAGCCTGTGGGAGATATTCTCATTCAAACCACCACAAACATATCCATGTGAAGCACCCAGTTCACACTTGGCTCCTGCATGGGATCAATAAAATACAGCTGCCAGCGTCATGCTTGTCCTTAGATCTTAAAATTCAAATGAAAATAGCCAGGACTGAGTCAGAAAACCAGTATCACCCAACCAAACACAGAAGCACCTGCTTTAGCGTTTTCATTCATTTCATTTGCTTTAACCATTCTCCCATGCACTTTCTTTGTCTTTAAGGATGCTGTGCTAGCAGTTGATCGATTGCAAAATGCCTTAAATTCTTCTGATCTTGTCAGCTTCCTTCTAAAGTAGATATTCTATGGCCTCTAACTTTATCTGTTACAAAAGGAGTGGTGCAGGAAGAGCTTGGTAGTGCAGGTTTGCACGTCCCGAGCCTTGTATGCCACAGTGACTTGGTAAATTAAAGTTCTATAAATTTTTTTTTTGGTCTTTTTGAGACAGGGTCTCCCTGCAGTCCCAGCTGCCCTGGAACTCCCTATGTAAACCAGGCTGGCCTTGAACTCACAGAGATCCTCCTGTCTGTGCCTCCCGAGTGCTGGGATTAAAGGCGTGCACCACCACTCCTGGCTAGGTTCTATAAATTCTTAATGGATCCACATGATTCCAGTCTGATAACACTACATAAAAACATCAAGTTGAAATAGTAATTAAAAAAAAATACTTGGGGGACTGGAGAGATGGTTTGGCAATTAAGAGCACTGGCTGCTCTTGCAGAAGACCCAGATTTGAATCCCAGCACCCACATGGCGCGTAACAACTGTCCGTAATGCCAGTTCCAGGGGATTGATGCTCTCTTCTGTCCTCTTTGGGCATTGCATGACAGGGATGCACTTACATACATGCAGGCAGTATACTCACACACATAAAATGAAAATTAAAAAGAAAAACACTTGGAGGTTAGAGAACTCCTCAGCAGGCAGCAGTGCTAGCCATGCAACGACCCCCAAACACATGTGAAAACCTCATTGTGATGTTGAGCACTTGTGGTTCCTGTGTTCCTATGGCAAGATAGGAGGTGGATCAGAAGCTCATAGGCTAGCTAGCCAGGAGTACTCTGCAAAAGAGAAACAAGAAAGACCTAGCCTCAAAAAGGTAGAAGGAGAGACCCTATCCTAAAAGTTGTCCTATGACATGATCCAAGTGTGTGCACACATGCACGCACAATAAATAAATAAATAAATAAATAAATAAATAAATAAATAAATAAATAAATAAAAATTTAAGCAATAAAAACCACAACAGGAAATGTAGTTCACTGGTCAAGCACTGGTTCTAGCATGTGTTCAGCTCCCAGCACCCAAAACAAAATCTTCCTGGGCCTCATTCAGAGTCCTCAAGACTTTGGAAAATTTTTTGCTTTTGTTTCTGATTGTGTGTTTGTTTGCTTGTTTAAATTTGTATTTCAAACTCTTTGGAGGGCTGGGAGATGACTCAGTGGGCAAAGTACTTGCCAAGTAATGTGACTCTGAATCCCTAGAATCCCTGTAAAGCCAGGAGTGGTAAAGCACATCTGTAACCCCAGTGCTTCTCAGGTCAGATGAGAGGCAGAGACAGGAGAATCTCCAGAAGCTCAAGCCAGCTAGCCCAGAGTACATCACAGTGAACCACAGGGACCCTGTCTCCAGGCCTGACGCTGGAGTCTGTCCTCAGACCACGCAGATGTGCTATGGCTTACATACCCTTACACACACAAACGAAATAGATATAACTCTGGGTCTGGTGGTGTAGCTCAGTGGTTGAACATGTGCTTTGCATACCCAAGGTTCTGGGGTTGATCCCCATCACCTCAAATAAAGAAAGGAGAGTCTCAAGACAAAAGCCAGGGCCACTCAAACTAGATTGCTTGAGCCCAAGCGCCAGCTCTCCACTTTCAAACTGTGATAAATCACTTACCCACCTGTGTTTCAGCCTCCACAACAGCATAAGATGATAATAATACACATCTCATCTCATAAGAGTAAGTGCTCTGCATACAAGCAGCTATTATGATACATGATCAATATTATAAATGTGAAATACTCTCCACCAACATTTGCAACCCTACCAGCCCATCAGAACGGTATACTCCCTACATGTGTGATTCTGTTTCATGAGGACCACTGTCAGAAAAATTACTAAAATACACAGGCAATTGTCATAGTGAAGAGAATTGGATATCCACAGTCTCCACAGTAATTTCTGCCTGACAGGTATTATGGGAAGTTAGCTGACAGAACATCGTTCTTCCCTGTGGACAAACTTGATTTGGCGTTTCCAATGAACTAGAGTGATTCAGATCCACTGTTGGCAAGTTCAGCCAAGTGTTGGAATTCCTTGATTATTTTTCTTTTTTCTTTAAAAACTATTTGTTTTTATTTTTGGGGATGAATATTTTGCTTCCACTTGTGTATGTGCACCACATGTGTCTCTTGTGCCTAGGGAGGCCAAAAGAGGATATCTGATTCCTGGCATTGGAGTTACAGTTATGAGCCACCATGTAGGTGCTGGGAATTGAACCTGAGTCCTCTGCAACAGTACCAAGTGCTCTTCATCACTGAGCCATCTCTCCAGCCCCCTTATTCTTCAATCTGGTTTCATCTCCTTGATTCCAGTCTCTCTCAGTACATGTCCTCACATATATGAAAGTCTTGAAGAAGCTCAATTTGTTGAAACATTCTACAGAGACACATAAAAATTATTCTTTAACCATTACCTAAAAATTGAGCAAACTTTTTCTGACTGTCATTTCTCCCCTTCCTGTGCACAGTCAGTGTAAAGGGAACATATCTGCATGAACCAGCACATGTGAGGGTTTGAGTGACACTGCCAAAGATGAAACCTATGTCTTTTAAACTCATGGTTCCCTAGGTACACCAAGGACATACTTCAAAGACCACATTTAAAAATTTACTTCCATAATAAAATGTTCTATGATCTAGTTTCTGTTATTATCATGAGGCATAAAAGACAAGTTACTTCATTTGCTCATTGAAAAGAAAGGAACTTGAGCCAAAAAGACCTGCCGACATTTCATAACCACCAATTTGAAGAAAATAAGATGGAGATCAGCAGAGCACTTTGTAACAGGCTGTGTGTGTTAATGGAGCAATGTTCTCTGATCTATTCTTAAAAAATTCCAGAATCAATCTTCGCTTCTGACAGGTTGGAGGTTATGTAGGAGGCATTTTATCTATCTAAAATTAATAACGGTCTATGAAGATTTTGCTTAACCATCTGTAAACATCTTGTGTGGAGAAACAGAATAGACATAATGTTAGAGGCCTCCAGGAAGTATCAGAGCAGTTTGCTGAAGGCTTCAAGAGGCAGACAAGTGTCCTCTCTTCTGAGGAGGTGTAAGTGGAGGCACCAGATAACTTTCTGAGTTTCCATACACATTCAAGATCACAGAACATTTGGTTTTCCTGTGAAATTTCTAGGCTGCTTATGGTCTGAACTTTATATCCTCATACTTAACTTTAATGTAGACTATGCAGTGGTTTCATCTAGATTCTCTAGGGGAACAGAGCAGAGAACATGTATATTTGGACATGTGTTATAAAAGGGGATTCCTGGAGAGAGGCTGGTCTTCAGTCCACATCGGAAGGCTGAAGAAGCTAGTGTGATGTCAGCAGAGGATGCCGGCAGCAACAGCAACAGAGTGCAAAGGGACAGACACACTCACCAGCAAGAAGGAAAGGCAGGCAAGTAAGCTGCTTTCCCAGACCTCTTTCCATGAAGCCAGACATTTGAAAGTGGTGTGATTCAGGGAAGGTCTTCTCCTCTCAATTAATTGTTTCTAGAAGCACTCTACCAGACCCTTCCAGTGAGCTGCCTCTTAGAGGATTCCAGATCCCATCAACTTGACAGTCAAGATTAACCATGACAATAATCAAGTACTAAAATGATCCAGCTGCTTCTGTAGCTTGGTCTTTTCTTATATACAGTAGCCTTTTCTTCAACGGGGCCATTGATAATATCCTTTGAACATCTACTAACTTCACAAAAATAATAGGCACTATGTGATGGTTAATCCTGGGTGTCAACTTGACTGGACTAAGGAACAAATAAGAGAAAAAGGATCTTCAGATTGGACCGCCTCAACCCGGATGGCCCACCCCAAATGTGGGCGTTACCTTCTGTCAGCAGGCAGTATAAAAGGCCATGGCAGAGGGAGCTGATCCCTTTTTTCCTGCGGCTTGCCCCTCTCTCACTGGTGAGTTTGTCTTGCTGCTGTGATCAACCCTTCGGATCCCAGCGTGTACCGAGACTGGCAGATCTCCTGGAATCCACTGGGCCTTCAGCACCAGATTGGGACTACTGAGACATCCAGCCTTGGGGATTGAGCTGCTGTGATCAACCCTTCGGATCCCAGCGTGTACTGAGACCGGCAGATCTCCTGGAATCCACCAGGAGATCTTTTTTTGTTATTGTTGTTCCTTAATCCAGTCAAGTTGACACCCAGGATTAACCATCACATAGTGCCTATTATTTTTGTGAAGTTAGTGGATGTTCAAAGGATATTATCAATGGCCCCATTGAAGAAAAGGCTACCGTATATAAGAAAAGACCAAGCTACAGAAGCAGCTGGATCATTTTAGTACTTGGTTATTGTCATGGTTAATCTTGTCTGTCAACTTGATGGGATCTGGAATCCTCTAAGGGCCTTTAGCACCAGATTGGGACTACTGAGACATCCAGCCTTGTGGACTGAGCAGTTCCCTGGATTCTCAGCCTCTCCAGTGTGGTGCAGCTACTGTTGGACTACTTGAGCTCTGTCACGTGAGCAAATCAATAAATTGTACATAGCTATATATTCATCCTGTTGCTTCTGTTTCTTTAGAGAACCCTGACTAGTACACACTATTATGGCCGGGATGCTGGTGTCCCTCCAAAACTTATATGTTGATGTCCTAACTCTCCATGTAGTGGTGGTAGGAGACGGGGACTTTGAGCAGTGAACAGGTCATGATGGTGGGTCAGTGCCTGTGATGGTTAGCATTGATTGCCAACTTGTCAGACTCTAGTACCAACTCCATGATGGCTCTCTTAGGCATGCCCGTGGCAGATTTTAATTTCATTGCATTAACTGATGAGGAAAAAAATCCATCTTAATTGTGAAACTATTCCTTTGGTAGGGAATTCTGGACTATCCAAAATGAAGAAAATTGGGTCTGGAAACATAGCTCAGTGAATAAGAGTACTTGCTTCTCTTGCAAAAGACCCAAATTTGGTTCCCAGCACCCACACAGGTGGCTCACAACCTGTAACTCTAGTTCCAAAGTATCTCAAGCCCCCTTCTGGCCTCCAAAGGCATCTGCACACACAGGCACATACCCACATAGACATAGAGGCATACATACATACACATAAGTAAAAATTAAAACAAATCTTCAAAAATTAATAAAATAAAATGAAGAAAGCCAGCTGAACACTAGCATCAAATCCTTCACTCTCTGGTTCCTGGCTGTGGATGCAATGTGAGCAGCGGCCTCAAGTTTCTACTGTACTGCTTGACTTCCCTACCATGACCTGCAAACCAAAATAAGCCTTTTCTCCCTAAAGTTGCTTTTGACAGAGTATTTTGTCATAGTAACAGGAAAAGAATCTAAACAGTGCTTTCTTGAAATCACTCAGACAGTTTTCTTCCTCCATGGAAAGCTAACAGTCGGTAAGCAGGAAGAAAGATCTCCCTCACAAGAATCTGACCATGAGCCAAGCTGATCTCACCCTTTTGGCCACAGGCCTATGAAAAATAAGTTCCTATGTTTAGAAGCCGAGTAGTATATGGTATTTTGTTACAGCAACTTGGATAGGTAAGATAGATACGGAGCCACAGAACAGCTGATGCCCCCTTGACAGGAGAGACGTGGCAGCAGCAATGATCAAATGCCCATCAAGCTCGGCACGTGCTCCTCACTACCGCATATCAGAAGGCAAATGAAACATGTGCTTAGGAAAACAAAACACACATCCAAGCTCTGATGCAAGCATTGCAGTATTCTGGTGTAGAGGATTCCTTAACCAGGTGATCTGCTTTGCATTCCAGCTCTGCCATTTGTCTATGTGGCCTCAGACAAATTATTAGCCTTTCTGTGGTATGAGTCAGTGACTTAACAGATCTTTTATTCTTGTTTGACCTTTGCAGCATAGGGTGCTAGAAAGCAGCATCAAGATGACAAATTTCTTCAGTTCTATTTTTTAAACCTTTCTATTGAGGCTTTTGCTTTTGTGATTTTACTTTTTGTAAAGGTTTAATTGTTCTTTGACTATTCATTGTAACGCCCTGTTCTTATTTCATGTCTTAGCTATGGAGAATATTAATGTAGTTTGTTTTTTAAATGTGCATTTTTCCTTCCTGGGAATCTTTGAATGTGTGGCTGTGGCATATCAGCCAGACAGCAGTGACTTTCAAAACGTTTTAGCTAATCAGTAGCAAGAAATCTTCCATTGGAACCCTGTCTGTGACTCTGTACCTTAAAAGTTTGGTCACAGCACTTCTCTATAGTACACGTACTGTTGTTTTTGACAGGGGGACTGGGCATTGAATCTGGACTTCCTGCATGCTATATAATATTGACAGTCATCCCCAGTCCTCTTTTTACTTTTTATTTTGATAAACATACAGCTACGGTATCACTAAGGTTCCCAGGCTGGTCTTGAAATTTTGAGTAGCTGGGATTATAAGCCTGTACCATCAGGCCTGGGTATATATTCTGATATTTTCTTTTTCTTTATGTAGCCCAAGCCCAGACCTTGCACCTTGGGGAGTCCACTAACTTCATCCCCGCAAATACTGAGATTATAGGCAGAGTCACTATCCCCAAGCTTAGGTTCTTTTCTTTTCTCAAACATGTGTGTGTGTGTGTGTGTGTGTGTGCGCGCGCGCGCTCATGCACGTGGTCAGAGAATGTCAGATACTGTGTTTCCTCAGGCTGCATCCACCTGTTTTTAGATTTAGGGTCTCTCACTGGCCCGGAGCTTGCCAATTAGGCCTGGGGTGGCTGGCCAGTAAGCCACAGGTTCCTCTTATCTTTGCACCTACTGCTGGGATTACAAGTGCATAACACCACCAGGCCCAGCTTTTACATGGTGATGGGGATCAAACTCAGATCTTCATCCTTGTGCAAATAAGCTTTCTTCCTAGACCCTTGGGCTAATTTCTTGAAGGTTTGCTAGCCAAACCTCTCTCTTAAGATTATGAAACAAGTACCAGAAAGTACTTTTCTTCCCTCCTGGAGAGGAGATACCTGGTGACCAAGAGTCTGGAAGTCAGATAAAGGCAACACTGGAACTTTATCTGACTTGCCAGTCATTATCACGTTCCATCCTTTCAGGTGTGAAGTCTCTTACCTTTCCTTGGAGATGTTAAACCTTCAAGTCCTTCAGGGGAGAGGGAACTCAGGGGATCCCATAGGGAAGAGTTCTGGGGCCACAACTCTCCTACTGAATTTTTACCTTTTTTGTAGGCTGTCTATACCATTGGTTAGAAGGACATAGTGCTGCCAATTTCCAAGTATCTGGATGAATTTTCTTCTATAAAAGGATTGTTTCTTTGCACCATAATTTTCTGCTAGATTTTCTTAAGTTATTCACTATTCCATCAGTTTCTAACTACTGGTGTTGGCATCTCAAGATCTGGGTTGGTTAATACTGATTTTCAACTTGACTGGATTGAGAAGCACCTAGGAAATCATCAAAGCATACCTCTGGGTTATGTCTGTGGGGGGAGGCGCAGGTTCCTACGAGGATTAGGTAAGCAGGTGGGAGGCACCATCCCATAGGGGCCATACCACCATCCTCAGTGGCCTGAGGAATTATCCTAGAGATTTAGGGACCTTAACCTAAGCCAAACTCGTACTTATGGGTTTGAAATTCTTTTGAAAAAAATTTCAGGGAGGTAAAGAGATGACTCAGTGGTTAAGAGCACTGGGTGCTCTTAGGAAGGACCCATGTTCAAATCTCAGCACCCATATATGGTGGCTAACAACAGTCCATAACTCCAGTCCCAGGGGACCTGATGCCCTCTTCTGACCCCCGCAGGCATTGCATGACACAGGGGCTCTTATGTACATGCAGGCAATATACTCGTACACATAAAATAAAAAATAAAATATTTTTTTAAAAAAGAAAACGAATTTCAGGACTAGTCAGTATAATGAGGCAGAGTTAGGCTTAAGCATGAGGGTTAGGAGAAAGAAAGGGACTGCAGAGGAAGTAAGACACACCCAAATGAGTGTAAGAGTCAGGAAAGACAGCGGAGAGACGGACAGGCTCCTCAAGGCAGAGGAGTAATCAGTGAATGGGCTTAAGCATTAGGCATATATACCATTTTGGTGGCTCGCAAGTTACATCTCAAAAAGCTGATAGCAAACCTTCCTTTCTTCCTTCCTTCCTTCCTTCCTTCCTTCCTTCCTTCCTTCCTTCCTTCCTTCCTTCCTTCCTTCCTCTCTTTCAGTAAGTAAGATTATAGGCCAGCTGTACGGATATCTTGGATGGAGTCATAACCTCATAAGATAAAACCTGAACCCACTAGAATTGCACAAGTTGGTTTAGCGCCTGTCTTTTCCCTGTAAATGAGGTTTCTAGTAAGATTCCTAGAAAATGCAGGTTTGTGACTGGGAGAGAGGCCTTACACTGTCGCTGGTTATGCTGGAATTCCTGTTTTCTGCTGACAAGAAGCTTCAGCTAGATCCCAGGCCTGGAGATGGGGGACAGGGGACAGGGGACGGGGGGGTGGGGGGGACAACGACAGGATGTACTCATCTCCCTTCTTGTATCCCCAAGATGTTTCCTGTTTCTCTATCCTGACTCAGTACTAAAACCAATGTTTTGAAGCTTTTTTTATGTGTGACTGCCTACGTATATGTATATGCACGCATGCCTATGGTCTGAGGAGGCCAGAAGAGGCTGTCCAAGCCCCAGGAACTGGAGTTACAGGCAATTGGAAACTGCCCAATGAGGATGATGGGACCTGAACCTGCGTCATCTGTAAGAGCAGCAAGTGCTCTTAACCACTGAACAATCTCTCCAGTCCTAGAACCAATATTTTTTTAACAAGACTTTTAAGTATAATTTCATATTTCTTCTTGAAAATTTTATATAGCCTATCATACTTATTTCTCTGCATGATTAACAGCTTAACAGAAACCGGGTGTGGTGGTGCATGCATTTAGTCCCAGTACTCTGGGGGCAGAAACAGGCATATCTCTATGAGACTGAGGCCAGCCTGATCTACATAGTGAGTTCCACGCCAGCTGGGACTACAGGGAGACCTTGTCTCAACAAGACCAAGAAAAATGTAATAGGTGTTTTAGTTTTTATCTATTTATTTCTACTGTCCTGCTTAATGATTCCCCCAGTCCTGCATATTGGGACTATTTCTAATTTCGGAGGGGGCAGTCTTTTTGAGACAGGGTCTTCCTGTAGCCCCAGCTGGCCTGGAACTTGCTATGTAGACCAGGCTGGCCTTGAACTCACAGAGATCCACCTGCCTCTGTCTCTTGAGTGCTGGGATTAAAGGTGTGTGCCACCAAGTCAAGTTCGGTGGGACTGTGTCTAATTATTTCCAAATTATAAATAATACTTCAATGGATATATTTGTGAACAAAAATCATGTCCTCCTTTTTTATATGATTCTCAGAGGCAATAAATTCCCAGAGGGAAAACACATGAAGGAAAAGAGGAGAAGGAGAGCACATGAAAATGTTACAAATAAGAGTAGCAGGTTCTAGAAAGGAGGTGACAAAGAATTGCCCTTCAGAAATGGACTGTTTTAGAAGAGAGACCCTCTTGGCTACCAGGATCATGATGGCTCCTCAGAGAGAGAGAGAGCACAGAAAAGGACAGTGTATCATATCAGAGGCAGCGGGATGCAGACCTTAAAGGGAAAGAGAGGTTCTCCTTTAAAACCTGAAGACAGGCTTCATTAAGAGAGATAGCTTAAAGTAAGAGACTAAGACAGCAGCCATGGACAACTTGAGAGTGGGATCTGAAGGGAGAGACAGAGCCTTAGGGAAAATTCCCCAAAGGAGATATTCTGACTTGTATGAGCTTTGGGGGGCTGACGGGAAGTTTCACACCACATGATTAAGTTTGATCTATCTATGTAACTACACACATGCACCCACATACTGGATAGAGCCATAAATCTCTCTTACAGCTTTGAAGAGGGACTGTGGAGCCATAACATGGCATGGCTTCTTAACTCTGTCCCAGAGAGAGAGAGCTGCAAGGGGGTGAGCCCCGATTCCCGAGAAAAGAAGGAGCTAAGGGGTCTGTGATCTAATAGGAAAAAAAGTTAGTTCTTGGAGAAGAAACATGTTTATACTTGTGATTCTCAAACTTTGGCTGTTTCAGAGGCACAGTCTGTTCAGTAGGACTAAGGTGAAGTTGATGATCACCTACACTTTTAACAAGTCCTACTATAATGAAGCTATTGGTTCAGACAAGACTTGGAGAACATCGATCTGACCATTGATGGAGAAAAATAATCTTGAATAGGAAAAAAGATGAGGCAGGTGGATCTCTGTGAGTTCAAGGCCAGCCTGGTCTACATAGCGAGCTCCAGGCTGGCTGGGACTAAAGGGAGACCCTGTCTCAAAAATAACAACAACAAAAAAAAAGAATACATGAAACTGCAGAGCTGTTTGTTGGTGGAACTTATGGTATTGTGTTTTTATAGGTAAGAGGGGAGAGGAAGTAGTGTGATGAAGAGTGAGTACTTTGGGTAAATTTCAGTGAATTTTAATGAAGAAATGGTAACACAAACTTACTTGAGGTCATTGTGACTGAACCAGATGAAACCAAAATGGTATCACTCAAAAACAACCTGAAACTCTAAGGAAACCGGTGGAACACTGTTTACTTATCCTACTAACCCAAGTTAGTAGTATAAGGAAGTTCTTCCTGCTTTAATCCTTACCCAAAAAAAGTACCATGAAGTAATCTGGCGGTGGCCACAGCATTTTCCCTATTGCTCTGTTTCCTTGTTCTTGCTTTACAAAACCCACTGTTCTGCCAGTACGAGCTCTCGTTCTGTCGTGTGGAATGGAGGCTACCTCAGTTCAAGAGCCACATATAAATAATAATTCAATCTTCAAGCACATTTTTATTTTTATCTTTGAGAGAAGTGATGTGGAACCCTATAGAGGATCAAATAGAACCACTGAGAATCCTGCTAGAAGTTGATTGCTGTTAGTCTTAATTGTCGTATCATTTTTTTTTTTTTTTACTATTGGCATCCAGTTGCCAGAGAAGGCCCAAGTGTGTGTGGAGCCCCAGCACAAGACAATGAAGGAGTTGAGATAGTGGCACAGGAGGCTGAAGCAGCAGACCCAGCCCCCCTAGGCCAGAGGCAACAGCAGTGTATGCCCCCTAGGCCAGAGGAGAAGCTTTAGCATCAGATTAAAGAAGTATTTGCATGAGTCCTCTAGTTCCAGAGGTTGGTGACTAAGCCTAGAGAACATGGAGGTGGGTTGCAAAAGCCCAGTACTTGGAAGATTAACCCTGAGGGATCAAGGAAAGAGTGAGTTCAAGACCAATGTGGGCTATATAGTGTGTTCCAAGCCAGCCTGGGGTACATCCTGAAACTCTGTCTCAAAAAAACCCGAAGGGGAGAAATAAAAGGAGATAAATAAAAGGCCGCAATATAATATACTTTTCCTTCCCAGAATTCTTGCCCTCCTTCTGAAGTTGTCTTATTTATATATCTCGTGACATATAAATACTAAGTTGTAAATTACAGAAATTTATAGTTTAAACCCGCCAATGAAGTGGTTGATAAAAGATGACGTGTAAAACTCTATAAAACCCACAAACTAAACTAGAGGGGTAATCACCCAAAATTTCAAATCATTAACTTACCGGGGACTGCATGTGTGAGATAAGTGGGCGCCCTCCCACTCTCTGGTAAGTACGTGATTCTCAGCGGCCTGATCTTCCATAACAGTCACTCCAGAGGCAATGTTTCTTTTTCTTTTCTTCTTTTTATTCTCTTTCTTTTAGATACTGGCCAGAGCCTAAGTATGCTTTCTCTGATACTTTAGGTTTTTTTTTTTTTTTAATTAATTTTATTTATTTCTGTATGTGTATGAATGTACTGTCTGCATGCAAGTCTGTGCACCCGTGTCGTGCAACGCCGCGGAGGTCAGAAGAGGGTGTCAGATTCCCCTGGAACTGGAGTTCTCCTGGAATTGGAGTTTCAGACGGTTCTCGGCCGCCATGTGGGTGCTGGGGATCGAACCCGGGTCCTCTGCAAGAGCGGTCGGCGCTCTTAACCGCTAGGCCATCTCTCCAGCCCCGATACTTTATGTTTTTAAAAACTCTTTTACTGCTGGGCGTGGTGGCACACACCTTTAGTCCCAGCACTTGGGAGGCAGAGGCAGGCAGAACTCTGTGATCAAGGCCATCCAGCCTGGTGTACACAGCAAGTTCCAAGCCAGCTGTGGCTATAGGGAGATGCTGTCTCAAAAAGACCAAACAACAATAACAACAACAAAACCCTTTCTTTTTCTCTGAAGCTACTCACTCCATTTCTACCACGTAGCTGCTTACGAATGGCATGGGTGTTTTTGTTTGTTTGCTTTTCTCCTCCTCTTCTCCATCTTCCTCTTGTAGGTAGCTGCTGATATTTACAGCTTACCAACCACTCTGGGTTTTTTTTTTCTTTTAAACTCTTAATAAAATTGTCCTTGATCATTCTTTTAAAAAATATGTACTTTATTATTTTTTTTATTTGATGTATATGGGTGTATTTCCTGCATGTATATTGTCAGAAGAGGGCATCTGATTCCCTGGAACTGAAGTTGCGGACAGAGGATTGTTAGCCATCACATGAGTGTTGGGAACCAAACCCCAGTCCTTTGCAAGAGCAGCCAATGCTCTTAACTCCTGAGTCATCTCTCTAGCCCCCCCCCCCTTGAATCCATTCTTAAATTCTTTTATTAAAGAGTTTAGGAACTCCAAGACTCCATCAAGTATGAATTTTTAAAAATTAGTTATCTTTGGTTGCTATTTCTAGCCTATTTTTGAGGAAAGGAGCGAGGCTAGACAGTGATAGACATTTGTTCCTGATCTCCAGTGTATGGCTGTGCACTTCAAAGACAAGGGCCATTGCTAGGGATGAAGCTCAGTCAGTTGAGTGCTTGCCTAGCATGTAGGAGGCCCTGCGTTGGATCCCCAATACCCCCAAAACTTGGCATGGTGGTACATACCTATAATCCCAGCACTTGGGAGATGGAAAGAGGAGGATCAAAAGTTCTAGGTCACCCTCAGCCACATGCGGAGTTCAAGGCACGCTGGGCCGCATGGGACTGTCTCAACAACAATCTGCAGATTCTGGGGCTACCAAGAAACAAATGCACCATTGCTCCCTCATGGGGGTTAGGATTAGTTAACCTTCACTCTGAGTATATTAGCTTTGCTATTTTGGTTTGTTGTTGTTGTTTGTTTGTTTGTTTTTTGAAACAGAGTCTCATGGAACCCAACCTAGCCTCCAACTCACTATATAGCTGAGGCCGGCCTTTACCTCCTGCCTCCATCTCATGAGTGCTGAGATTTCAGGCAGGTGCCATCACCCTGACCAATGACCAGACCAGCTGTCCTGGAACTCTCTGTGTAGACCAGACTAGCCTTGAACTCACATAGATCGGCCTGCCTTTGCCTCCAGAGTGCTGGGATTAAAGGCTTGCATCCCCATGCCTGGCCAGACTTTGTTTTAAAGAGAAAGGAGACACACCCTAAATTTCAAGACAGGGCTTCAAAAGGAAGGCCTGGAGGAACTGTACAAGGCAGGAAATGGCAGGGATTATGGGATGTGCTGTACAAAGAGTGACAACACCAAAGGAAGGCAAAGCATTTCCTAAGTATTGAGAACATCTTTCTGCTCTGCCCTGCTGGTGTCTGAACAGAGATTCCCACTGGCAAAAGGTCCTACACTCTCCTTTCTTTCCTGCTTGAAGCCAGAAATGCCAAATCCCCTGCGGGAGACCAGAAATCACTGTTTATCAGCCTGGAGCAGACTGCCCACCAACAGAAGTCCAGAGGTTTCATACTTCAAAAGCTTTCCTGCCTCTGGCTGTTGAATGCCTTGATTTATTGCTCTTGGTTAAAAGAACAATTTAAGAAAACAGTTCTTATCCTCACCATCCAGAGTGCTTTTTTCCCCACAGAACAGAGGGACATGTCATTAAACTTGTTCCTTGTCTCATGTAATTTTCCTTTTTGTCAACAGGAGTTGGTGCCAGCTAAGAACCTATGAGAGTTGAGAAGACAAGTTATATTTTTTCCTCCAACATTTTTTAGGGTAGAACAAATGACACAGGGGGCAGAGAAAGTCAGGTCATGTAAGGAAGGAAACCTTTTTTCCTAATCCTCTCAGATTTTCTGGTTGGACCGTGTACCGTGTACACTGAACTGACAAAAGACAGATGAACACGAGAAAAAAAGTTTATTACCACATGCTCCATGCCTCGAGCTGAAGAAGCCTCCTGACAGCTCTGTTCAGAGTTAGGCTTTACTGCATCTTAGCAAAGGAAGAAAAGGTTTTCAGAAAAGTGCCAAGAGGAAGGAACAAACAAACAAACAACTATTGAATTTCTAGGGCTGTAAATTGTAGGAAGGCGACTGTGAAGTGGGGGGGTGCTGCTTCCATAGTCCATCCTGGGCCACTCTGTCTTCCTTCCCACCATAAAAGTCCCTTGAGAGAGAGATTTATGGCAGCCATCAATGCTCTGGAGTTTCTGTGTTTGGTCAGATAAGGAAGGCTTCTCCCTCCATCCCATGCTTCTTACTTGCCTCCAGCTCAAAATAATCCATATGTCAAGGGGACATATTTAGGGGTGGCATGTTTAGGAGTGACATGTTTAGGGGTGGCATATTTTGATCCCACACCTGTCTTGCATGGTCACTCGGGGACTATGGCCCTAGTCAGTCTTGAGAAAGGAAGAGACCTGCAAGGGGTAGAAGAGTAGATGGTAGAGAACAGATGAAAAGCAGAGTCGGTTATGGAGGAGGACTAAGAAAGACTAACAAGCGATGGGTCTGGGTGGAAGCTGTGTTCTTATTCCATAGCAGACATGGCACCTCTGAGGAACTGAATACAGGTTGAAGAGAAGAGGCAAAAAAAGAAAAAAATACCACCAGATTGTTAAGATTTTTTTCAATCTGAAATCACTAGCACTTCAGAAAAGTCTATTTGGCCTTCAATTTCCCACAAGCAGAAAGCCACAAAGAGGGATTTCTTTGACATGCAATAGAAAATAGCCTTGATCAGCAGAGACTAAGAACTGGGGTTTCTGGGAACAAACTGGTCACACTTACATTCCACAAACTTCTCTATCTACCACCCCGGATAGCTGATAACAGTGCTAGAATTTACTACTCACCCTTGCCAGTTCTATATTTTTCCTATCATCCCTTCACAAATACGTTGTTCTTTGTTCAAGAAACAATGAAAGTATCAGAAACTGGTCATCTCTTTAGACTTGACTCTCTTGTGAAGACCCCTGTGTACATGTTAGAGGCTCTTGCTAATCAGCTGTTGAACCAACGGGGTTCCTAGCCCATCTAAGCACCAAGAGCAAGTAGAGGTTGCTTTTAGGTATGTGCTTTGTAAACACTTGCTGGGGCTGGAAAGGTGGCTCAGTGGTTAAAGAGCATTTTACTGCTACTGCTCTCCCATAGGACCCATAACTGCCTATATACCCAGATGCAGGGGATTGGATAGATGCCTTCCATTGGCCTTTGCAGGTACTAGGACATGCTTAGAAACGCACACACGCAGGAGGCAGAGGCAGGTGGATCTCTTTGAGCTCAAGGCCAGCCTGGTCTACATAGTGGGTTCCAGGCCAACTGGGGCTACAGGGAGACCCTGTCTCAAAGACTCCCCCCAAAAAAAGGAAAAAGGAAAGACTTGCACACACAATCTGAAAAAAGAAAGAGGAAAGAAAGGGAGGGGTTGGGGAGAAAAAGAATGAAAGAAAGAAGAAATAAAGAAAAAGAATGAAAGCAAGCAAGGATTCAGCTTCCCATCCATCTCCCTCAGCCCCTGACCAGCATGTCTTTCTCCTCTCTCTACCTCTAAGAGCTGAGAAAGGCTCAGTCCAGAGGTTCAATTTTCCTCTCTATCTGTACAGGCAGATTCTTCCTTTTCATAGTTATCAGAAATGAAGTAACAAGCCAAGTCTCTCTAAGAAAGAGGGGGAGGCAACTTACCTGGTTTTAATGAAAAAATTAACTAAGTTACATATATTTTACTTCTCTGTTGAAAGACCTGCATAAAATGACTTTTGGATATATATTATTAATGATGATATATATATATTGTTGTTGCTATTTTTGAGATCTCATACTATAGCCTAGGTGACCTCATCAAATTCATAGCAATCTTCCTGTCCCAGCCTCCTCAGTGCTAAAATTTCAGACTTGAGCCACCATGTCTAGTGATTCTTTTAGATTTTTAAAATAGAGTAAAGCTCAATCTGAAGTTAACTAATTGGTTTGCTTAAGCCAGGCTTGATAGTACACGCTGGTAACGTCAGCACTTGGGAAAATGAAACAGGAGGACTGCACTGCAAGTTCAAGGCTGGTCAGGGCTACGTAGTGAGATCCTGTCTCAAAGCCTAAAAAATAACAAATGTCAGTAATTACATAAAGAAAATTTACTAGCAGGTTTTTGTTTAAATTTTACTCTTTTTTATTTTATTTTATTTTATTTTATTTTGTCTTTTTGAGACAGGGTCTCTCTGTAGCTCTGGCTGTCCTGGAACTCGCTCTGTAGACCAGGCTGGCCTTGAACTCACAGAGATCCGCCTGCTTCTGCTTCCCAAGTGCTAGGATTAAAGGCGTGCGCCACCATGCCTGGCCTAAATTTTACTCTTAAGTCTGCAAAAGTTTATACCCCATTCAAAATTTAAAAGTCGTCTTGCCAACAAGTAAAATGAATACATATAGAGAAAATCAGATTTGTTTGTCTCTCTGTTTGTTTGTTTGTTCGTTTGTTTGAAACAGGGGCTCCTTGTAGCCTACCTGGCCAGGAACTTACTCTATAGACTAGGCTGGTCTTGATCTCATGGAGATCTGCCAACAACCTCTGCCTCCTGAGTGCTGTAATTAAAGATATGTGCCACCACACAGGATCAGAGCCAAGTTAAAAATATCGAACATCCAGATTATCTTCTAGATATAAATATCTTGCATTGCTTTCTCTATCATTTTAAACCGTCACTGCTTTGACAATTTTAATTTACTCCTGTCATTGACTGCAAATAGATTTTCCTTTTCAAAAAAGATTTATTTTTATTATTCTATGTGTACGTGTGTGTGCCTGCCTGTCTCTACCTGCACCATATGTGTGCAGGTGGCCACGAAGGCCACAAGAGGGGGTTAGATCCCCTGGAACTGGAGTTGTATACAGGCAGCTGTGAGCTGCCCAGTGTGGGTGCTGGGAGTTAGTTGAACCCAAGTCTTCTGCAAGAGCAGCAAGTGTTCTTAACTGCTGAGACATGTCTCCAGAACCACAAATATATTTTCTACCCAAAGAATCATCAAAGGCAACATGAGGTAGTGATAACGTGATGGAAGAAATAGATTTGTTTCTTTTACTACTCAGTTTTAGTCTTGCCTCCATTTTCCTTAATATCATATGTTTGGTTGGTGTTCCAGTGTAAACATTTGGGCTGATCTCATTTCTGTACTCCCATCTCGGTTTTAAAGTCTCACTTCTAATTCTAGAGAAGTCTAAGTATACTAAGGAAGTCTCGATCTCATGTTAATGCTACTTAACACTGAATACTTTCCATTTATCAAAGGCAGAACAAGTGTCGGACTTTAAGAAGGCAGAAATGTGTGTTTAACCTTTAGTTGTCATGTTTTATATTATCTATCATTTTATGTTTATCATTTTATTGGTGGAAAAAATATTTTTTTATGAATCTCAGCTATGATTTCAAATTTTATGTTTGTAAAAATATAAGTCAACTAAAAACTAATGGCACAATAGTACAAAGGGTTATATACGTACACCAAGATATGTGTGAATGAGTGAAGCCAGGAAAATACTGTTCAGTAACATTCTTTCCTTAACCAGGAAGCCGTGGTGAATGGCAGTCTAGAGTTCGGAAGAGAAGTCAGGACAAGAAATGTAGACTTGAGAATTCAAAGGCTTGAGGCCTCAGTCCAGTACCATTGTTAGAAACAGGTTTTACAACTTTAATGTAAAGGTTGTTGAGAATATAGCCATTCTAAGAGGTTCTATCTTTGGTCCCCTGAGATGTTTTTATCCTTACAGGTTGCTACATTTTTGTAAGAATCAGTATAAAATGCTCAATTCCACTTCTGATTTATGTTTTTTTATTTGATTCTTGCTTTATATTTCCAACCATTGTGAAGACAACTTTAAAACACCTCTAAGTTCATTTGTTTGAATGTCTCTGATGAAAACTTCTTCAATTTTAGAAGTATCTATTGTTATCTTTCTTTTTTTTTCTACATTGATCTTGATCCTGAAAAGAGTTATAAAATTTTCTTTTAAGTCATTTGACTCTAGTCCTGGATCAGGTCAATATCACCTGAAAAATGAACACTTCTGTTATCCAAAGAATATAAAGAAAATAAACCCCCAGAGAGACAGCATTGACTAGAGATTAGAAGAAAGAGCTGTAAGGATGGTAATCTAATTTAATCAGCTGCATTTTTTTTTCGGATCTTTTTGCTACCTGTCCTTCCTATCCTGGCTTTTCAAGGTAGGATATGACAACCTACTGCTAATATTTATTTAACAAAGGTACACTTTTATTTTCTTAAGCAACTAGGTTTTTGTTAGTCTACTGTGGAGTAACCGGTTCTTTGATCTATTTTGGAGGATGGGAGAGTAGGAAAAAAAAATTCTGCTAAGAGACTGACATCCATCATGCACGCATTCACAACTGCCTTTTCTGGCTAGTGGTATGCTAAAGTTGGAGCACTTCTGGAACATGGACTTCGGAATGCTTAATTGGCAAGTGCTTTTGATAAGTTAGTAGCCATTTGTATTGTGATCTCTTACATATAATATATTGATTCAATTTTTTACTTTTAGGGGGCTGGAGAGATGGCTCAGTGGTTAAGAGCACTGGCTGCTCCTGAAGAAGACCCCAAGTTCAGTTCCCAGCACCTACATGGCAGGTAACAACCATCTGAAACTCCAGTTCCAGGGGATCTCATGCCTTCTTCTGACCTGCACAGGCATTGTACCACATGGAAGCACTTACATACATGCAGGGAATATACTCATGCACATAAAAAAAAATAATAAATAAAATATTTTATAAAAATTTCTTTTAAGGCTTTTTATTTTTTGGTTTTCATAAAATCTACTAAAACACTGCTGATATGTTTTTAAATTTTTTTGTTTTTATGCATATGAGTATATTGCCTACATGTATGTAAGTGATCCTGTGTTGTGCAATGCATGCAGAGGTCAGAAGAGGGCATCGGATCCCTTGCAACTGGTGTTATGGATGGTTGTTAACTGCCATGTGGGTGCTGGGAATTGAACCTGGGTCCTCTGAAAGAGCAGCCAGTGCTCTTAACCACTGAGCCATCTCTCCAGCTGTGTGTGTGTGTGTGTGTGTGTGTGTGTGTTTGTTTGTTTGTTATTGTTCTTTTAATTTATCCTGCTTGGGGTTCACTAAGTTTCTTGAATTTGTAAATTTGGGAAAATTTTGGTTAGTGTTCCTTCAAATATTTCCTTTGTCTCATTCTCTTTCCTTTCCCTTTGGAGCTCTAATTAGTTAAAATGTTAGAGATTTTGACATCGTCGCATTGGTCTCTAAGCTCCTGCTCCACTGTCTTCTCTTGCTCTCAATTCCCCTCCTCCCCCAAACATTTCTCTCTGTTATTCAGATTGGATAATTTCTTTCTTTTCTTTTTTGTGGGTTTATTTGTTTGTTTGTTGTTTGTTTTGAGACAGGGTCTTCCTTGTAACCCCAGCTGACCTGGAGCTCACTAAGTAGTCCAGGCTGGACTTGAATTCAGAGAGATTCCTCACGTCTCTGCTTCTGCCTCTGCCTCTGTCCCTGCCCCTCTGTCTCCTCCCCCACCCCCACCCCGCCACCCGCCGCCTCTCCTCCTCTGGCCTATCTCTCCTCCTCGGCCTCGCTCTTCTCCTCCTCTGGCCCTCATGCCTCTGCCTCTGGAATGCTGGGATTAAAGGCGTGCTCCACCACACATGGAAAGGGTGGATAATTTCCAATAATCTACCTTTAGGTTCAGTTGTTTTTGTATCTTCTCCAATCTTCTGCCTGAGCCCTTCTGCTAAATAATTTATTTTAGTTATGCTTTCTGTTATAGGATTTCCACTTGGTTCATTTTTAAACGTTTGATGTCTGTGTTGATGTTTCATATTTAATTAACTGTATGATAGTTTCCTTTTTTCTCTTGAGCATGGTTTTAATAGATGTTTTAAAATCTTTCTTTCCTGGTTTCAATACCTAGGAAGATAGTCTTCAGGTAAGTCTACACTGGTTGTTTATGGGTTATATTTTCTTTTTCTCTTTTTTTTTTTTCCTATGTCTAGGAATTTTGCATTTCCTTCAAAACATTGTAGAGACTCTGGATTCTGTTCTATTCTCCAAAAGAATTAAAGCTGTTTCTTTTAATAGGAAGTTTACTATGCCTGGCTCAAACTCAAACATCCCTGCAATTGGCTGCAACTGAAACCTCTGCTTGTTATTTTATCCATAGGTAAACTATTTAAACTATGTGAACTATTTGGATGTGTTGTAGTTTAGATATCAGCTAGAGATTCAGGCAAAACAATAGGCTGATTTATGAACAGAATCTTGTACCATAGACAATTGTATATTGGCTTCATACGGAATTCTTATGTGCAGGGTCTTTTGCAGAGTCTGAGGCCACTCCTTATTGACTTCTCTTATCTGAGATTTCTCCCTGTTTCCAGCTGCTGTGTCACTTTAAACTCTTTCACATGCTAGGGCTAAGCTAGGATGCCGTCATGTGGAAAGCTGTAAAAGCTGAACTATCCCCTTCTTAGTATAGACTCTCCTGTAGCTCCTGCCTGTTTGCAGTCACTTTCAAGTGCTTTCTGGTAATTGTGTTTTAGGTCTTGTCCGGGAGTATTGGGCTCACAGAAATCTCTGCATCATTACTGAAATAGAATCTCCCAAGTAATTTTTTTGTTGTGATGTTTGATTTAATTTGTTTCTATGTCTGTGAAAAACTTTGGGCTGTTTTATGTACAGCCCAAATCTTTTACATTAGACCATAATAGACAATTGCATACTAGCTTCACTTAAAAATAGTAATATGGGCTGGGTGTGGTGGCGCATGCCTTTAATCCTAGCACTCAGGAGGCAGAGGCAGGCGGATCTCTGTGAGTTCAAGGCCAGCCTGGTCTACAGAGTGAGTTCCAGGACAGCTGGGGCTACAGGGAGACCCTGTCTCAAAAAGACCAAAAAAAAAAGGGCTGGAGAGATGGCCTAGTGGTTAAGAACGCGGACAGCTCTTACAGAGGACCCGGGTTCGATCCCCAGCACCCACATGGTGGCTGAGAACCGTCTGTAACTCCAATTCCAGGAGAACTCCAGTTCCAGGAGAATTCGACACCCTCTTCTGACCTCTGCGGCATTGCACAACATGAGTGCACAGACCTACATGCAGACAGTACATTCATACACATGCAGAAAAAAAAAAAAAGACCATATGGGGCCATAGAGATGGCTCAGCAGTTAAGAGCACTGCTCTTCTTACAGAGGATCTGGGTTCAGTTCCTAGCATCCACATGGTGGCTAGCAACCATCTGTAACACCAGTTCCAGTGGAATCCAACGCCCTCTTCTGACCTCCAGGGGCATTACATGATAAGGTGCACCTACATACATTCAGGCAATACACTCATACACAGAAAATAAAAGTAATAAATGAAATTTTAAAAAATAGCAATATGCCAGGCATGGTGGAGCACACCTTTAATCCTAATGTTTGAGAGGCAGAGAAGGTAGATCTCTATGAGCCCAGTATGGTCTACATAGTAAGGTCTAGGTTAGCCAGGGCTATACAATAAGACCCTGTCTCAAAAACAAAAACAAAAGAAAACAAACAAACAAACAAAAAACCCAACAACAAAACAAAACCAAAAAATCACATAAAATAGTAATATATATTTATGTATTTAGTATAATGTCTCTTCTCCATTTCTATGACTTTGTTATTTCAAGAATGTTACTATATAATAATACAGCATATAACCTTTGTGGGGTGTTTTAATGGTAGCAGCACAGTTAGTTAGTTAGTTAGTTTGTTTGTTTGTTTTGAGAAAGGATCTCATTATATAGGCAAGGTTGGCCTTGAACTCATCATCCTTTGGCCTCCATATCCCCAGGCCTGAGGTTAGAGTTGTGTGCCACCACAACCAGCTAGATCTGGCTTTTTCATTCATTATAATTCTCACATCCAGGCTGCTATATGTATCAGTAGTTTGTCCCTTATTATTTGTGAGTAGAATTTTAAGATATAGATAATTTGTTTAACCTATCATCTATTGAGTGACATCTGGGTTTGTTTTCCAGTTTTTGACTAGCAAAGCTACTTAAAATTTATGTGGTGCCAGGCATGGTGGCACACACCTTTAATCCCAGCACTTGGGAGGCAGAGGCAGGTAGATCTCTGTGAGTTCAAGGCCAGCCTGGTCCACAGAGTGAGCTCCAGGCCAGCTAGAACTAAAGGGAGACCCTGTCTCAAACAGACCAAAAAAGAAATTATGTATAGGATTTTTCATGAAGTTAAGCCTGTATATCACCAGTATCTTGTCACTATCTTGTCGTAATGAGAGTTGTATAGTGATTTTTTTCACTTTTTTGTTTTATTTTTATTTTTAAGTTTTTATGTGTATGAGGGCTATAGTCATAAAAACAGCCTTGTATTGGCACAAAAACAGACCTACTGTAGATCACTGGAACAAAATTGAAGACCCAAACTTGAGGGTATGCAATTTAAAAATTTTTTTTATTTATTAGTTTTTTAAATTTTATTTATTTTTGTATGTGTATGAATGTACTGTCTGCATGTAGGTCTGTGCACCCATGTCATGCAATGCTGCAGAGGTCAGAAGAGGTTCTCGGATTCCCCTGGAACTGGAGTTCTCCTGGAATTGGAGTTACAAATGGTTCTCAGCTGCCATGTGGGTGCTGGGAATCGAACCTGCGAGGGCATGCAATTTTAGCAACCTCATATTTGACAAAAGGGCCAAGAAGACTCAATGGAGGAAAGACAGCTTCTTCACCAAATGGTGTTGGCAAAACTGGATCACCACTTATAGAAGAATAAATTTAACCCTCTACATCTTACCATGTACAAAAATCAACTCCACATGGATCAAAGACCTCAATATGAAACCTGAAACTCTGAAAATGATAGAAGAAAACATTGGCAGTAACTTACAAGACATAGGAGTGAAAAGACTTTCTAAATCAGACAGCAGCTGCACAGGAACTAAGGTCAACAATTGACAAGTGGGACCTTATTAAACTCAAAAGCTTCTGTACAGTGAAAGAAACAAAGAATTGAAGAGAAAACCCACAGAGTGGGAGGAAATCTTCACTACTGATACATCTGACAGAGCATTAACATCCAGAATATATAAACTACTCAAAAAACAAAGGAGCAAGAAAACAAATGACTCACTCAAAAGATGGAGTAAAGAGCTGAACAGAGATTTCACAAATGAAGAAATAAAGATGAATGAGAAACATCTTAAAAAGTGTTCAACATCACTAATAATTAAGGAAATGCAAATTAAAACCACCTTAAGATTTCATCTTACTCCAGTAATACTAGCTATAATCTAGAAAACAAAGGATACCAAATGCTGGAGAGGTTGTGGAGAAAGGGGAACACTCATCCACTGCTGGTGGGAATGCAAATTTGTGCAACCACTATGGAAAGCAGAGTAGAGAACTCTTAAGAAACTGAAAATGAGCCTATCACCTGTCCCAGTCATACTGCTCCTGGGTATATACCCACAAGACTCATCCTATCAAAGAGATACATGGACATGTATGTTTATTGCAGGTCTCTTCACAATAGTGAAGAGCTGGAAGCAACCCAAGCATCCCTCAACTGAAGAGTGGATAGAGAAAATGTAGTACATCTACACGATGGAATTCTGTGCAGCAGTAAAGAAAGATGACATCATGAACTTTGCAGATAAATGGATGGAACTCGAAGCCATTTTGCTAAGTGAAGTAACACAGTCCCAGAAAAACAAAGGATGTATAGTGTCCCTCATTTGTGGATCCTAGCACCAAATCTCTGTTTGTAAGGCAAACTGAATAATTCTTTTTTTTTTTTCTGTTTTAGTAAATATAAAACCTGTAGTTACTCATCAACTTGCTATGTAATGTAAGAATGTAAAGTAATATTGTTTCTTTAGCTGCATACAACTCTACTGTCAAAATGTGAATCCCTAAACATGTTTTGGAATTAACCTATAGTTTATTTTCAGATGTCATAATTTTGGTATATGTGTGGTGTGTATATATGCATGTTTTGGAGTGATACAAATTGGAAGGAACAACAACAAAAAAGACTGGGTTAAATAAGTGACTGAAACAGGAAAATTCTGCCCAAAACAGTAAACTTCTGCATTGAAAAATTTTAAAAAGACTGAGAAAACGATGAAAGACATGTATGGCAGAACGCATGAGCTCTGGCAGGTCAGGAGGCAAGGAAGGGGGAATGGGTCTAAGTTTGATTAAGAAATGTTGTATGAAATGCACAAAACTTCAATAAAAAAAGTTAAAAAAAACGATGTGTATGAGTATTTTGCTTGCATATATGTAAGTGCACCCATGTCATGTAATGCCTGCAGAGACCAGAAGAGGGCATTGGGTCTCCCTGGAGTTATGGATAGTTGTGAGCTGCCATGGAAGTATTGGGAATTGAACTTGGGTCCTCTGCAAGAGCAGTCAGTGCTCTTAACCACTGAGCCATCTCTCTGGCCCCTTCACTGTGTTTTAAATTTACATTTTCCTAATAAATGATGCCAAACAATTTCTCATGTGCTCACTTTTCATTTGTGTTTCTTTTGTGGAATGTCTTTTCATTGCTACACTTGTTCTAATTGGAGTATTTTTTTTTTCACCACTGAGGTGTATATAAGTTTTTCTAAGCCAGGCGTGGTGGTGCACGCCTTTAGTCCTAGCACTTGGGAGGCAGAGGCAGGCAGATCTTTGTGAGTTCAAGGCCAGCCTGGTCTACAGAGTGAGTTCCAGGACAGCTGGGGCTACAGGGAGACCCCGTCTCATGAAGACCAAAAAAAAAAAAAAGAAAAAGAGAAAAAATAAGTTTTTCTTTATATGTTCTACACATTGGTCTTTTCTTCAACATGTAAATCATGCCTATATATATATATATATATTTTTTTTTTTTGTCTTTTTGATCAAGGTTGTCCTGAAACTCACTATATAGAACAGGATGGCNCGGGGGAAAAAAAAAACAAAGACAGTGTAAGGAAATGGAGAAAAACACTATCAAGAGCGAGAAAGTACAATACATAAAAAGTATCAGTTCTCCCTCAACTGATAAAGAATTTAACACAATTTCTACCAAAATCCCAGTAAGGCTTTTGTAAATCCAGGAAATGAATTAGAACAGTTAAAATGACTTTAAACAAGAATAAAATTACAGGACTTGAACCTATTGGACTTCAAATTTTATATATAGCTACATTAATCAGAGTGTGGTATGTGGTGAGGTAAGGTTAACACATGCATCCCTTCTGTTGGGAACTCAGAAAACAGACCACCCACATGCTCGACTGATCCTGACAAAATATAAAAGCAGTTTCAATACAAGAAAGGCAGGCTGTTCAGCAAATGCTGCTGGAGCAATCATGTGTATAGGAAGAAAAATGAATCTCAATTTAGGTTTCACACCTCATATAGAATGTAAACTCCAAATTGATTATATATTTAAGTGTAAAATGTAAAACTACAAATACCTATTTAAAAGGTCTGGAGTAGCTTGAGTTGTAGAGTGCTTGCCTGGCATGCAACGTTTCAGTCCCTAGCATCGCATAATCAGAGCCCAGTGGCCCTTAGTTCCAACCTTCTGGAGGTGGATGCAGAAGGACCAGAAATTCAAGGTCATCCTCCTCTAGGGGAAAATCCTCAAAATCTAAAGTAAGATGGAGAGTTCTTAGATATCACATTAAAAATGCAGTCACATCTGGTACAAATGCTCACTAGGATAGGACTTAACATTGTACAACAGAATGTATGAGGTCTGGCAAGCAGACGTTGGGGCGTAAAATGGGAGAGGAATGTGTAACTAATTTGATTCACAGCTAGTTGTATGAATGCACAAAAAACTAAAATAAAAAATATTAAAGAAAACATAACCAATGCATAAAAGAATTAAAAATGTTTGCATTCTGCAAAGACTCTTTAATCGACATTTTTGCTGGTATAGTAACCTGGGTTGGCATGCCTATAGTCCTTTAACACTAGGAATTGCTTTGCTCACGATGTTCTTCTTGCTTTATAGTTTGCACTAGGAGATCCCAGTTGTCAATTCTGGATACGTTGTCCCCTTATAGGTCCTGTTGTTTTTCTATTGTGGCTTTCAAGAATTTGTCTTTGTTTTGGGCGTCTACCATTTTAACTATGGTATGGCATCGGGTGTTTCTTTTTCTGAATCTTGTCTTGTTTGGAGTTCTATGTGCTTCTTGTATTTGTATTGGTTTGTCTTTTTTAGTTTTGGGGAAATTTTCATCTTCATTATTTTTTGAAATTCTATACAATACCATTTTTTTGGGATTCTCCCCTTCCTTCTATCCTATGAGTCATAGGTTTGATCTTTTCATAGTGGTCCCCCACAGTTCTGGTTGTCTTCACTTTGTGTACTTTTTAAAATTTCAGAATCTTTCCTTGAGGTTTTTAGTGTTCTGTATATCTTCCAGGTCTGATATTCTTTGTTCTGCTTCCTTCATTCTGCTTCTGGGCTTTATCTCATTCCTTTCCTCTTGACATTGGATGAGTTTTATTTCCTTTTCATTTCTCTTCTGATTTCTTAGTATTTCCACTTCTTTTGGGAGTTCTCATCTCTTCCTGTAAGCTCTTTGCTTCGCTGGATGGTTTCTTATGTTTTTTTCAACATTGGGATCTTTCAGTGTTTCACTTCCTTCTGGGGTTTTCATTTTCTCTCTAGATCCTTCGTTGAGTTTTTCATTTCTTTTCTTAATTCTTTGTCATGCTCGTTTATGGTCTTGGACTTCTTTAAGTATGTTTTCACCAAATGTGTATTCTAATATTGTGTGCCTGGGCCATCCCCAGGGGGGTCCCACTGTAGGAATCTTCCATAGGGTGGGTAGAGGCTTGATGGGGAATTATCCTGACCTTCCACATGTTGTCTCTTCTTTCGTGTCCCTGGCAATGGATTTTCTTTTGCAATGTATTCCAATGTGAATCCAAGATGATCTCTTCACTGTGTGAAGGGCTTGCTTTCCTTGCATCTCTTCAGATGCCTTCCTCTGTTTTTGATTAATGTGTTATTTCCTCCTGTTCCTCCTTTTCTCCTTTCTTATATGGGAGTGTTGACTTGTATAAGCTTTAGGCTTTATTATGAAGTCCTAACTCACTTTCCCTTCTTGTTCTGTTTTCTGAAGGTCCTCCAAAAAACAGTGGCCAGGCTCCTTCGGCACAGTACCTGGTGCTTTGGTGCTTTGGGAAAGTCCTGATCTAAGACTACACAGGCCCACTTTTTTTTATACAGCTGGGGGACAACTCTGCCCCCACAGCCACAACCAAGCCAATTGGGCCAAAGACCCAAATTTAAAATCAAAACCAATCTGCTGCAAAAGCACCCAGCTCCTACCTTGATTCATGTGGTCTTGGGAAATCCCAAACTCTCTTAAAAAAATTCTAAAAATTAAAAAGCCGTGGCGATGGTGGCCGCGCCTTTAATCCTAGCACTTGGAGGCAGAAGGCAGGTGGATCTTGTGAGTTCAAGGCCAGCCTGGTCTACGAGAAGTTCGCAGGGACAGCTGGGACTACAGGGAGACCGCTGTCTCGATAAGACAAAAAAATAAAAAAAATAAAAATAAAATAATAAATTCCTACAAACATTAAGCAGGGTATGGTGGCACATGCCTTTAATCTAGCACTTGGGGTGAGAGGCAGGCAGTTTTATGTGAGTACCGGGCCATGAAGCAAAGAGCTACAGGAAGAGATTGAGAAGCTCCAAAAGGAAGTGGAAATACTAAAGAAATCAGAAGAGGAAATGAAAAAGGAAATCAAACACTCATCCAATCAAGAGGAAAGGAATGGAAAAAGCCTCAGAAGCAGAATGAAGGAAGCAGAACAAAGAATATCAGACCTGGAAGATAATACAGAACAACTAAAAACCTCAAGGAAAGATTCTGAAAATTTTAAAAATACACAAAAGTGGAACAACCAGGAACTGTGGGACACTATGAAAAGATCAAACCTCTACATCATAGGAATAGAGGAAGGAGAAGAATCCCAGGAAAATGGTATTGATCAGATCTTCAACAGAATAATAGATGAAAATTTCCCCAAACTAAAAAAAGACAAACCAATACAAATACAAGAAGCACATAGAACTCCAAACAGACAAGATCAGAAAAGAAACTCTCGATGCCATACCATAGTTAAAATGCTAGACGCCCAAAACAAAGACAAAATTCTGAAAGCCACAATAGAAAAACAACAAGTGACCTATAAGGGGACAACTATCAGAATTACAACTGACTTCTCAGTGCAAACTATAAAGCAAGAAGAATGTGGAGCAAAGCATTCCTAGTGTTAAAGGACTATAGATGCCAACCCAGGTTACTATACCCAGCAAAAATGTCGATTAATAGAGTCTTTTGCAGAATGCAACATTTTAATTCTTTTATGCATTGTATGTTTTTCTTTAATATTTTTATTTAGTTTTTGTGCATTTCAAACAATAGCTTGTGATCAAATTTAGACTTCCTCCTCCATTAACGCCCCCAACTCTGCCCCAGACCTCATACATTCTGTTGTACATGTTAAGTCCTATCCAGTGGAGCATTTGTATCCAGATGTGACTGCATTTTTTAATGTGATATCTAAGAACTCTCCATCTTACTTTAGATTTTGAGGATTTTCCCCTAGAGGAGGATGACCTTGAACTTCTGGTCCTTCTGCATCCACCTCCAGAAGGTTGGAACTAAGGGCCACTGGGCTCTGATTATGCGATGCTAGGGACTGAACTTTGGGCATGCCAGGCAAGCACTCTACCAACTCAACTACTCCAGACCTTTTAAAAGGTTTTGTAGTTTTACATTTTACACTTAAATATATAATCAATTTGGAGTTTACATTCTATATGAGGTGTGAAACCTAAATTGAGATTCATTTTTCTTCCTATACACATGATTGCTCCAGCAGCATTTGCTGAACAGCCTGCCTTTCTTGTATTGAACTGCTTTTATAATTTTGTCAGGATCAGTCGAGCATGTGGTGGTCTGTTTCTGAGTTCCCAACAGAAGTGGATGCATGTGTTACCCCTCCCACATACCACACTCTGATTATGTAGCTATATAGTAAAATTTGAAGTCCAATAGGTTCAAGTCCTGTAATTTTATTCTTGTTTAAAGTCATTTTAACTGTTCTAATTCATTTCCTGGATTTACAAAAGCCTTACTGGGATTTTGGTAGAAATTGTGTTAAATTCTTTATCAGTTGAGGGAGAACTGATACTTTTTATGTATTGTACTTTCTAGTCTATGAATAGTGTTTTTCTCCATTTACTTACACTGTCTTTGTTTTTTTTTTCCCACTTAGTACCAGGTGCTTTTCAAGACAGAAATTCTGTGCCTACCTTGTCAAATTTTACATTTCTTTTTTGGTGGTATTGTAGATGGTATTGTATTTTTTAAAACAAGTTTTATTGAATGTTTCCAAGTCAAATAATAACATTAAAACTATATATACATCACTGTTATTTAAGCTAATTGTGATTTCTAAAGTTTCCTTAAGCATTACATTATCAAATATCAGACTATTTTTCCTTAAGGAATTACAGAGATAAGTTTTGAGGTCTCTGGTCACAAAATCTTCATCAATCAATCAATCAATCAATCAACCATTATGTAACTTTGTTACCATTTTCTTTCTTTTTGGTGAAAGCATTTAATTAATTAATTAATTAATTAATTAATTTATTTATTTATTTATTTGTATGAATGTACTGTCTGTATGCAGGTCTGTGCACCCGTGTCGTGCAATGCCACAGAGGACAGAAGAGGGTGTCCGATTCCCCTGGAACTGCTGGAATTGGAGTTATAGACGGTTCTCAGCTGCCATGTGGGTGCTGGGGATCAAACCCAGGTCCTCTGCAAGAGCAGTCGGTGCTCTTAACCACTAGGCCGTCTCTCCAGCCCCTGGTGAAAGCATTTAAAAATCAACCCTCTTATAAAAAATAAACACACACTAAAAAAAAAATCAACCTTCTTAGAATGATTCAAACATATACTATGAAATTATCTCAGGGTTTACTCATTTTGTGTAACTGAAATTTGGTAGCTTCTATCAATAATTTCTCATTTCCTGCTTCTACTGTATAAAGCCATCCCCATATAACCTTGTTTTATGCATGCTTTGTTAAAAAAAAAAACCTACCATATCCTTATTCAGTACATTGTTACTTCATTAGCATCAAATCCGTAGCTAAGAACTTTATGCTTTGAACAAAGCTTATAAAACAATGTTTTCTACTTGAAGCATGTCACAGCCTTCTTGCACTCCAGAACTCTAAGCAACACTTCAACTCTGCTTTGGGAGCATCTATCCCAGCCTTTGATGTTCATGATTCTACTCTTAGCTTTTTTTTTTTACACTCCTTACATATAGTAAATTTACAAAATCTACAATTAAACTATAGGTTAATTGCAAAACATATTTAGAGATTCACAGTTTCAGCTTAAGCTTGTAAACATGTAAAAAATATAAATTTACATTCCTAAATTATATAGCAGGTTGTGAGATATATATATATATATATATATATATATATTTTTTTTTTTTTTTTTTTTTTTTTTTTTTGGGACAGGGGCTCCTGTAGCTCCAGCTGTCTTGGAACTCACTCTGTATACCAGGCTGGCCTTGCACTCACAGAGATCCACCTACTTCTGCCTCCTGAGTGCTTGGATTAAAGACACCACCACACCCAGCCATTGATATATATTTTAATGTACTTAAAAAAAGATTTGTTCTTATGCCAGTTTAACATTATTTCATATAACTTTATGCCCAATATGTGGAGGCACAATTTTTTAGTCTTTAAAAGAAATATATTGACTATTTATCTTTTGGTTATACTTTTATTTGGGGTGCTTAAGTCCACACAATTAGCCCAGATTAAGCAAACTTTGTTTTCTCAAGGTCATTTGAGGTTCTGGTCTTCGGGGGGGCACTCAGGTTTTGGGGCAGGGAGTGCCTGGATCCTTCTGGATCCAACCAGTTCCATCTACTGAGGACAAGGTCAGGTCTTGCTAGACCAGGATTCCTTTTGGAGCACAAGGCAACTTTCCTTTATATTGAGCTTCTCCTTTATAGACTGGCCACTGGCTAGGGTTTTGTTGGTGGATCTCCAAGACCTCCCTGCACAGGAAGCCTGGTGACTCACAATTGCAGAACATTTTAAGAGACCCCCCTATATAAAATCCCCTGGGACTAATTGACCTCAGAGGTCAAGGAACAAAGTTGTCCCTTAAATCCCTTGGCCCAATTGGTTTGGGTCTTAGGTATGGGCATTAAGCATCCAAAAAAGAGAATTTACACCAATCTGGTACTTTTAATTACTGTATCATATTTAGATAAAGCTTGAAGAAAAGCCTAAGAAGCTGCCTTGATTAACAGAGTAGGGTCACCTGTTCTAGTCTTCCATTGCTGTGACAAAACACTCTGACTGACACCAACTTGGGGAGGAAAGGGTTTATTCAGCTTACATCTCCTGGGTCACAGTTCATCACTCAGGGAGCCCAAGCAGGAACTCAGGGCAGGAACCTAGAGGCAGGAGCTAAGGCACAGGCCATAGAGGAATGCTGTTCACTGGCTTGCTCCCTTGGCTCATGCCCAGCCCACCTTCTTATATGGTACACAACAACCTGCCCAGGGTGGCACCACTCATTGTAGGCTGGGCCCTCCCACACTGCTCAGCCATCAAGACAATACTCCACAGATGTGGCCACAGGCCAATCCAATGGAGCCAATTCCCCAATTGAGGCTCCCTCAACCCAGGTGTGTCAAGTTGACACTAAAGCTATCCAGCACAGAGGTCAAGGAACAAAGTTGTCCCTTAAATCCCTTGGCCCAATTGGTATGGGCCTTAGGTATGGGCATTAAGCATCTAAAAAAGAGAAGTTACACACCAATCTGGTACTTTTAATTACTGTATCATATTTAGATAAAGCTTGAAGAAAAGCCTAAGAAGCCACCTTGATTAACAGAGTAGGGTTGCCTGCAGCCAAAGGACAAGTCCACTATTGTTGTTAATTAATGTTTAATAATAAAATTTCTTCTTTCTTTCTAGCAACTAAATGGAAACTTATATGCTGACTATTAAAAAGCCCGAAAAGCAGATCCTGAGTCCAGACGTCATGGCCAAATGAACAGAAGGAGAAACCTAATAAATGGATGCTTTGAAACCCCTGGTCAAAAAATTCTAATGG
Source organism: Rhizomys pruinosus (assembly GCA_009823505.1). NCBI lineage: Eukaryota > Metazoa > Chordata > Mammalia > Rodentia > Spalacidae > Rhizomys > Rhizomys pruinosus. The sequence continues at coordinate 1,701,361 of VZQC01005840.1, forward strand.
ACTTTTAAGTTGGACATTGGAATTCACCCTGTTCTTACTTCTCCTGGTCCCCCTGTGTAGATCATCAAACTACTCCTGCCTTCATTTTACTTTCACGGGCACGAGTCAAGGATTTTTTTCCTCTATAGTTATGCTTGGGCGTCTTTTAAATTGACCCTCTGAATGGGGGTACCCCAGTTGCCACACTCAACGTCCCTTTTCAGCATGGAAAAAGTTGGAGTGGTCGGTGTCCAGATTCCCTTCTGGGGATTTGGGTGACCCTTTTCAGAGGGTAACATAACTAAACAGGAGCTAGAAATCGACTGGGCAGTTTAGGGATGAGAACCCCCCCAAATTAACCAGACTCTTTCTCAGCTGAGAACTCAAGGTCTCCTGGACCAGCGGTCCACACTTATCCTTCTGGTAGCCCTGAAAGAGCAGGAAAAGAAGAAAGAGAGAAGGAAAAAAAAGAGAGAAGTACATACTAAACCCCGCAGATTATTTCATCAGAATAAAAAATGGAAATCCCCCTCCTCTTTGGTTCATATTGCTTTGTTTTGTTATTGTCATTTTGTATTGTTTCTGTTTTCCTGTGAAAAGTAAAAAAAGAAAACAAACGACCCATTTAAAAATGGGGTATGGATCTGAACATAGAATTCTCAAAAGAAGAAATAAAAGTGGGCAAGAAATATCTTTAAAAGTGTTCAACATCTGTGCTGGATAGCTTTAGTGCCAACTTGACACACCTGGGTTGAGGGAGCCTCAGTTGAGGAATTGGCTCCATTGGACTGGCCTGTGGCCAGGTCAGTGGAGTATTGTCTTGATTGTCGAGCAATGTTGGAGGGCCCAGCCCACTGTGGGTAGTGCCACCCTGGGCAGGTTGTTGTGTACAGTATAAGAAAGCAGGTTGGTAGAAGCCGGGCGTGGTGGTGCACACCTGTAATCCTAGCACTTGGGAGGCAGAGGCAGGTGGATCTTTGTAAGTTCAAAGCCAGCCTGGTCTACAGAGTGAGTTCCAGGACAGCTGGGGCTACAGGGAGACCCTGTCTCAAAAAAGAAAAAAAAAAAAAAAAAAGCAGGTTGGGCAGGGGTCAGGGGAGCAAGCCAGTAAGAAGCATTCCTCCATGGGCTGTCTTCAGGTTCCTGCCCTGAGATCTTACCTTGGGCTCCCTAAGAGATAAACTGTGACCCGGGAGATGTGAGCCAAATAAATCCTTTCCTCCACAAGTTGGAATTGATCAGAGTGTTTTGTCACAGCAATCGAAGAGAAACTAGAACAGAAATTTGTACCAAGAGTGGGGTATTGCTGTGACAGACCTGACCTTGGTGTTTTGGGGGAGGATTTGTGTTTGGAACTTTGGCCTAGAAAAATCATTGAGTATCTAAAGTTCATTGCTGTGGAACATGGAACAGATACTGAAAGAGTTGTAGATGATTGTGGCCTGGCTTGTGAAGCTTCAAGGGGAAGCAGAGACCATCAGGGCTGTTTGCATATTTTTTTAATTAAGAATCTGTGGGTTCTGGTCAGCTGGGGCTGAAGAATCAGCTGTAAGTAACAAGAGACCAGTACCTGAGTGAAACCTTTGTTATGCTGGGGCAATTGATGGTGGTTAGCTGAGGCTGAAAAATCAGCTGTAAGTAACAAGAGACCAGCATCACTGTGGTGAAATCTTCTGGGAAGAATTTCCTCAGGGTCAGCACACAGAAGCTGTGGTTCAGAGGGGGCCTGAGCCTCCACCTCAAGCCAGAAGGAAGACTTGGTAGTGTGTAAGAGTCCTCATCTATGGTTCTGGTGTTGAAATGTGAAGGGGTCACAGAGAGCAGCTGAGGCTTGGCACTGTGAGAGGCCAGGAAAGGCCATTGGTAAAAATGCACCCTCGGTTGCAGTGAAGACCCCAGGATTGCAGTGGTCACGAAGATAAGCTGAGGTTTTGCACCAGGAGAGGTCACCATTGGTGAAGGTGCTGCCTCAGTTTCAGTGGAGACCCCAGCCTTTTGGAGATGCCGGGACCATGGGACAACCACCAAGAGCAGCAGCAGGTGTGGAATGGAGCTGGCCGAGATGAGCTGTGTGTGCTGTGGAAGGCAGAGTCAGAGAAGGGGAGCTGCTGAAACCCTTTGGAACCCAGAAGATTGTGAGTGAATCCCAGGTGTTCAGCCTTGAGCTACTTTGCTGGACTTAGGTTTTGCTTAAGTGTGCCTGATTCTTCCCTTTGAAATAAGACAGTGGTTGTTTAGGATGTTACAGGAGCCCAGAGTTAAGAGACTTTTAATAGACTGTGAACTTTTAAGTGTTTGGACTTTTTAAGGACTGTGGGGCTTTTAAGGTTGTACTTCCCTATGTTGTGATATTAATGTTAACATCATATATTGGGGACAAGAAATGGAAAGGTGATGGTTTAATAGTGATGTGTTATGTGTGTCAAGTTGACAGGGGGTCAGTTGTGCTGGACAGCTTTAGTGTCAACTTGACACACCTGGGTTGAGGGACCCTCAATTAGGGAATTGGCTCCATTGGACTGGCCTATGGCCAGGTCAATGGAGTATTGTCTTGATTGTTGAGCAGTGTGGGAGGGCCCAGCCCACTATGGATGATGCCACCCAAGCAGGCTGGGCAAGGGTCGGGGGAGCAAGCTAGTAAGAAGCATTCCTCCATGGCCTGTGCCTCAGTTCCTGCCTCCAGGTTCCTGCCCTGAGTTCCTACCTTGGGCTTCCTAAGTGATGAACTATGACCCAGGAGATGTGAGCCAAATAAACCCTTTCCTCCTTAGTTGGAATTGGTCAGAGTGTTTTGTCACAGCAACTGAAGAGAAACTAGAAGAACATCCTTAGTAATCAGGGAAGTGCAAATTGAAAGTACTTTAAGATTCCATCTTCCCTCAGTCAGAATGTATTATCTCTGTTCTGTTTTCCTGTGAAAAGAAAAAAATCTAAAAAAAAAAAAAAAATTGCTCTGCCAGGCATGGTGGTGCATGCCTTTAATCTCAGCACTCGGAAGCAGAGGCAGGCAGATCTCTGTGAGTTCAAGGCCAGCCTGCTCTACATACCAAGCTCCAGGCCATCCGAGTCTAAAGGGAGACCCTGTCTTAAAACAAAACAAAACAAAACAAACAAGAAAAGACTGGTTCTTTCTCATAAATCTTAGAACTGAGGAAAATAGAGACATATACTTTGAGCTCTATCTATAGTATTAACAGCCAATGTGATATTATCTTTACTGACCAGTTACCCTCTTTGACTTATATATAAAGATTTGGTAGTAAGGAGCCACAAATGAGGGATAAAATACTTTGGTTATTTTGGTTATTTTTCTGAGACTGTGTTACCTCACTTAGCATAACAGTTCCATCCATTTGCCTGCCTACAAATTTCTTTCTTTTTTTTTGTATTTTCAAGACAGGGTTCCCCTTTAAGTCCCAGCTGGCCTGGGGCTCACTCTGTAGACCAGAATGGCCTTGAACTCATAGAGATCTGCCTGCCTCTACCTCCTGAGTGCTAGGATTAAAGGTGTGCACCACCACATCCAGCTGCCTACAAATTTCATGATGTCATCCTTCTTCACCACTGCATAGAACTCCACTGAGTAAATGTACCACATCTTCATTATCCACTCGTCAATTGAGGGACATTTGGGCTGCTTCTAGATCTTCATTATTGTGAAAAGAGCAGCAATAAACATGATTGTGCATATATCTCTCTTATAGGATGAATCCTTTGGGAGTGGTATAGTTGGGTCAAATGGTAGGTTCACTTTTGGTTGTTTAAGAGTTCTCCACACTGCTTTCCATAGGGGTTGCACAAGTCTGCAATCCTACCAGCAGTGAATGAGTGTTCCCCTTTCTCCATACCCTCTCTAGTATTTGCTGTCGTTTGTTTTCTTGATCATAGTCAATCTTACCAGTGTAAGATGAAATCTTAAAGTGGGCTTGATTTGCATTTTCTTAATTCCTAATGATGTTGAACACTTTTTCATTTTTTAATTTTTTTTTTAATTTTATTTATTTCTGTATGCATATGAATGTACTGTCCGCATGCAAGTTTGTGCACCCATGTCATGCAATGCCGCGGAGGTCAGAAGAGGGTATCGGATTCCCCTGGAACTGGAGTTCTCTTGGAATTGGAGTTTCAGACGGTTCTCGGCCACCATGTGGGTGCTGGGGATCAAACCCGGGTCCTCTGTAAGAGCAGTCGGTGCTCTTAACCACTAGGCCATATCTCCAGCCCCTTAATTATTTTTTTAAGGGATTCACAATACAAGAGCACCATTGTTTTCAGATCACATTGATGTTTCTCAGTTTGCCATACAATTATGTAACTGGTGTTAGCATCCACAGATGAGGGATAACATTCGACGTTTGTTTTTCTAGGACTGTGTTACTTCACTCAGCATGATATCTTCTAGCTCCAGCCATTTACCTGCAAAGCTCATGATGTCATCTTTCTTTACCACTGCATAGAACTCCATTGTGTAGATGTACCACATTTTCTCTATCCACTTGTCAGCTGAGGGGCACTTGGGTTGGTTCCAGCTCCTTGCTATTGTGAAGAGAGCTGAAATAAACATGGCTGTGCATGTATCTCTGCAGTAAGATGAGTCTTGTGGGTACATACCCAGGAGAGGTATGTCTGGGTCAGGTGGCAAGTTCATTCCAAGTCTTCCAAGGGTTCTCCACACTGATTTCCATAGTGGCTGTATGAGTTTACATTCCCGCCAGCAGTGGATGAGTGTTCCCCTTTCCCCACAACCTCTCCAGCACTTGGTATCATTTGTTTTCTTGATCCTAGCCAGTCTTATTGGAGTAAGATGACATCTTAAAGTGGTTTTAATTTGCATTTCCTTAATTATTAGCGAGTTAATTATTAAGATGTTTCTCAGCCATCTCTAATTCCTCACTTGTGAAGTCTCTGCTCAGCTCTTTGCTCCATCTATTGAGTGGGTCATTTGTTTTCTTTCTTTGTTTTTTGAGTAGTTTATATATTCTGGAAATCAATGCTTTGTCAGATGTATCTGTGGTGAAGGTTTCCTCCCATTCTGTGGGATGTTTCTTAGCCATCTTAACTTCTCTTAAGAAGTCTCTGTTCAGATCTTGGGGCTGGAGTGATGGCTCAGTGGCTAAGAGCACTGACTGCTCTTGCAGAGGACTGGGATTTGCTTCCTAGCACCCACATGGTGGCTATGAACCATCTTTAACTCCACTTCCAGGGGAATCCAACACCCTCTTCTGACCCTCGGCATTGCATGACACAGGTGCACCAACCTACATGCAGACAGTACGCTCACACACATCAAAAAAAAGAAAGTCTCTGTTCAGATCTTTAACCCATCTTTTAATTGGGTCATTTGTTCTCTTGGTCCTTTGCTTTTTGAGTAATTTATATACTCTGGATGCAAACTTCTGTGAGATGTGCCACTGGTGAAGATTTCCTCCCACTCTGTGGGCTTTCTCTTCACTTCTTTGATTGTTTCTTTTGCTGAACAGAATCATTTTAGTTTTATGAGTTCCCACTTGTTGATTGTTGATCTTAATTCCTGCACAACTGCTGTCTGATTTAGAAAATCTTTTCCTATACCTACCTATATCTTGTAGGTTACTGGCAATGTTTTCTTCTAACATTTTCAGAGTTTCAAATTTCTCATTGAAGTCCTTAATCCATTTAGAATTGACTTTTATATAAGGGGAAAAGTAGGGGTTTAATTTCATTCTTTTTTTTAATAAATTTATTTTTATTTTTAACAACTCTAGACCCATGCCCCCCCATCCCCCCACCCCACCAGAGTTCATGCATTCTGCCAAACATGCCTTTCATCTCTTTCTCAGTCTTTCTCAATATTCTCCATGAGGAAGTTGACTGTTTTGAGCAGAAGTTCATCGTTTAAGTCAGTTCTTCGATGCAGCCCTTTCTGTTGTTGTTGTTGTTGTTGTTGTTGTTGTTTCCAATATGCATCACTCCCAACTGCTTTGGACAAAAGCTCAGGGGGCCATACGCAAGAAATACTTACAACTAGGTAATTGGCATTAGCATCCACAGATGAGGGATACCATTCGTCGTTTGTTTTTCTGGGACTGTGTTACTTCACTCAGCATGATGTCCTCTAGCTCCAGCCATTTTTCTGCAAAGCTCATGATGTCGTCTTTCTTTACTGCTGCATAGTACTCCATTGTGTAGATGTGCCACATTTTCTCTATCCACTCATCAGTTGAGGGGCATTTGGGTTGGTTCCAGCTCCTTGCTATTGTGAAGAGAGCTGAAATAAACATGGCTGTGCATGTATCTCTGCGGTAAGATGAGTCTTGTGGGTACATGCCCAGGAGTGGTATGGCTGGGTCAGGTGGCAAGTTCATTCCAAGTCTTCCAAGGGTTCTCCACACTGCTTTCCATAGTGGCTGTACGAGTTTACATTCCCACCAGCAGTGGATGAGTGTTCCCCTTTCCCCACAACCTCTCCAGCACTTGGTATCATTTGTTTTCTTGATCCTAGCCAGTCTTATTGGAGTAAGATGATATCTTAAAGTGGTTTTGATTTGCATTTCCTTAATGATTAGTGATGTTGAGCACTTCTTGAGGTGTTTCTCAGACATCTCTAATTCCTCGCTTGTGAAGTCTCTGTTCAGTTCTTTGCTCCATCTATTGAGCGGGTCATTTGTTTTCTTTTTTCTTTGTTTTTTGAGTAGTTTATATATTCTGGAAATCAATGCTTTGTCAGATGTATCTGCAGTGAAGGTTTCCTCCCACTCTGTGGGATTTCTCTTCACTTCCTTGATTGTTTCTTTTGATGTACAGAAGCTTTTGAGTTTGATGAGGTCCCATTTGTCAATTGTCGACCTTAATTCTTGTGCAGCTGCTGTCTGATTTAGGAAGTCTTTTCCTACGCCTATGTCTTGTAGTCTGCTGCCAACTTTTTCTTCTATCACCTTCAGAGTTTGGGGTTTCACGTTGAGGTCTTTAATCCATCTGGAGTTGACTTTTGTACAGGGCGAGAGGTAGGGGTTTAATTTCATTCTTCTACAAGTGGTGATCCAGTTTTGCCAACACCACTTGCTGAAGATGCTGTCTTTTCTCCATTGTGGTTTCTTGGCCCCCTTGTCAAATATGAGATGGCTGAAATTGTATGTGCTCAGATTTGGATCTTCGGTTTTGTTCCATTGGTCAACAGGTCTGTTTTTGTGCCAGTACCAGGCTGTTTTTATGACTATAGCCCTGTAGTATAGTTTGAAGTCTGGTATAGAGATCCCCCCTGTGTAGCTCTTTTCACTCAGGGTTGTTTTGGCTATTCGGGGTCTTTTGTTTTTCCAAATGAATTTAAGGACTTTTGTTTCCAAGCCTGTGAAGAAACTCTTGGGGATTTTGATTGGAATTGCATTAAATCTATACAAGAGTTTCGGTAAAATGGACATTTTTACAATGTTAATTTTCCCAATCCTTGAGCATGGGAGGTTTTTCCATCTTCTGATGGATGTCTTCTTCAATTTCTTTCTTTAAAGGTTTAAAATTTTTGTTGTAGAGATCCTTGGTGTCTTTGGTTAGGTTTGTTCCTAGGTATTTTATTGTTTTGAGGCTATTGTGAGTGGGAAGGTCTCTTTGAATTCTTTCTCCAGTTGCTTGTTGTTGGTGTAAAGAAAGGCCATTGATTTTTTTAAGGTTAATTTTGTATCCTGTCACTTTGCTGAAGCTGTTAATTGTTTCTAGGAGTTTTCTGATGGAGTTTTTAAGCATCCCTTAAGTAAACAATCATATCATCAGCAAATAGGGATAGCTTGACTTCCTCTTTTCCAATTAGTACTCCTTTAATTTCCTTTTCTTGCCTTATTGCTCTAGCAAGTGTTTCAAGCACTATATATATATATTTTTTAATTTTTATTTACTTCTGTATGTGTATCAATGTACTGTCTGCATGCAGGTTTGTGCACCCGTGTCGTGCAATGCCGCGGAGGTCAGAAGAGGGTCTCGGATTCCCCTGGAACTGGAGTTCTCCAGGAATTGGAGTTTCAGACGGTTCTCGGCTGCCATGTGGGTGCTGGGGATCAAACCCAGGTCCTCTGTAAGAGCGGTCAGCGCTCTTAACCCCTAGGCCATCTCTCCAGCCCCTCAAGCACTATATTGAAGAGGAGTGGTGACAGGGGGCAGCCTTGCCGAGTTCCTACCTTTAAAGGGAATGTTTCTGTCATTTCCTAATTTCATTCTTTTACAGGAGGTGGTCCAGTTTTGCCAGCACCATTTGCTAAAGATGCTACCTTTCCTACATTGAGTGTTTTTGGCTCCTTTGTCAAATATCAAGTGGCTGAAATTGTATGTACTCAAGTTTAGGTCTTCAATTTTATTCGATTGATCTATGTGTCTATTTTTGTCCCAGTGCCAGGGTGTTTTTATGACTTTAGCTCTGTAGTAGATATGAGATTGGGTATAGTAATTACCCTTGCATTACTCTTTTTGCTCAGGGTTGCTTTGACTATCAGGGTCTTTTGTTTTTCCATAGAATTTTAGGATTTTTTTCTAATTCTATGAAAAAAACTCATGGGGATTTTTATTGGGGTTGCATTAGATCTATGTATTAATTTGGATAGGATGGTCATTTTTATTATATCAATTCTAATCCATGACCATGGTAGATCTTCCATCTTCTGGTGTCTTCCTCAATCTTCTTCAAAGTTTTACATTTTTATTGTTGAGATCTTTATGTCTTTGGTCAGGTTTATTCAGAGATATTATTTTGAGGCTATCATAAATGGAAGGGTTTCCATGTACTCCTCCTCCAATTGCTTGTTACTGGCATATAGGAAGGCTACTGATTTTTGCAGATTAATTTTGAATCCCGCCACTTTACTGAAACTGTTAATCATTTCTAGGAGTTTTCTGGTGGAAGTTTTGGCATGCCTTATGTCATCTGCAAAAAGGGATAGTTTGACCTCCTCTTTTCCATTCAGTACTTCTTTAATTTCCTTCTCTCATCTTAGTGCTAGCAAGAGTTTCAAGCACTCTATTAAAGAGGAGTGGAGATAGTCGGCAACCTTGTCAGGTTCCTGACTTTAAGGGGATTGCTTCTAATTTTTCTCTGTTTAGGATGATGTTGGCTGTGGGTTTGTTGTATATAGCTTTAATTATGTTGAGAAATGTTCCCTCCAGTCCAATTCCCTCTAGGACTTTAAACATAAAGGCCTTTTCTGCTTGAGATGACCATGTGTTTTTTTTCTTTGAGTCCATTTATATAATTCGTGACATTTATTTATTTATATATGTTGAACCATCCCTGCATCTCTGGAATAAAACCAACTTGATCATGATGGATAACTTTTTGATGTGTATGTATATGCGATATGCAAGATTTTTGTTGAGAAATTTTGCATCTATATTCATTAAGGATATGGGCCTATAGTTTTCTGTTTTGGTTGTATCTTTGCCTGGTTTTGGTATTAAAGTGATACTGGCTTCATATAAGGAATTTGGGAGATCTCTGTCTGCTTCTATCTTTTTTAATAACTTAAGTAATATTGGTTGTAGGTCCTCTTTAAATGTCTGATAGAATTCTGCTATAAATCCATCTGGGACTGGGCTTTTGTTTAGTTGGGAGGTTTTGTATTACTGTTTCAATTCCCTCATATGTTATGGGTCTGTTTAAACTGTTGATGTCTTCTTGGTTAAGCTTTAGTGAGTCTCATGATTTCAGATATTCATCCATTTCTTTTTAGGTTTACAAATTTAGTAGAGTATAGATTTTTATTTATTTATTATTATTTTGTTTTTGGTCTTTTTGAGACAGGGTCTCCCTGTAGCCCCAGCTGTCCTGGAACTCACCTTGTAGACCAGGCTGGCCTTGAACTCACAAAGATCCGCCTGTCTCTGCCTCCCAAGTGCTAGGATTAAAGGCGTGCGCCACCACGCCTGGCTCGTGTATAGATTTTTAAAGTATGCCCACATAATGTTCTGGATATTTTTATTATCTATTGTAATGCTTCCCCTTTCATCTCGAATTTTGTTGATTTGGAGTTGTTCTTTCTTTTGGTTAGCTGGGCTAAGGGTCTGTCTATCTTGTTTATCCTTTCAAAGAACCAGCTCTTGGACTCCTTGATTCTTTGTATTGTTTCGTTTCTATTTCATTCTTCTTTGCTCTTTTGTTGTTGTTGTTGTTGTTGTTATTGTTTTTGTTATTTCTTTTCTGTTGGGTTTGGGATTCACTTGGTGTTGTCTTTCAAGTGTTTTGAGTTGCAAGGTTAAGCCATTAATTTGCGGTCTTTCTGCTTTTTTAATGTAGGCACTTAGAGTTATAAATTCCCTTCTTAGGATTGCTTTTAAAGTGTCCTGGAGGTTTTGTTCTGCTGCATCATCATTTTAGTTTAATTCCAGGAATACATTTCTTTCTTTCTTAATTTCTCCCTTGATCTATTCATTGATCAGGAGTGTGTTGTTTAATTGGTATTGTATTTTTCATTGTCCATGTGTTAACACCAGCGTAAAGATTATGATGAACATGAGTCCTTGTGAATTCTAGCTCTATTTGTTTTGTATGAACTTTGTTTCCTGACATGATACTTATTCATTCTTGAAAATTTTTTGCTTTGTGGGCTTAAAAAAGATTTCTTGGGATTGCCTACAGGGACAACCATGTCATCTACACATAGGAATGGCTTTATTTTTCCTTTTCAGATTGTTGGGCTTTTCTTTTCTTGTCTTATTATATTAGCTGGAACTTCTTGGAGTAAGCTGAATAAAATAGAACTCCTTATTCCAAATCATGGGGCTAGGAATCAATATGAATTAAATGTCCCCAGTACCCAGGTTGGGCACCTTTCAACTGCCTATAACTCCAGCTTCAAGGAATACAAGACCTTCTTCTGGTCTACTCGGGTACTTGCACTCACATACACAAACCTATGCCCAGACATATACATAATCAAAAATAAAATAAATCCTAATTTATCTAGATGGTATTAATCAAGTTAGGAAGTTTTATCCTAATCCTAATTTTCCAAGATGTTTTTATTTATTACTAGTGGGAACTGAATTGTGTGAAATGTTTTTCTGGATAATTAGTATGATCACAAAATATATCTTTAGCTTGTCAGTCTGGTGGGTTATATTATTGATGTTTCACTACAAAACCAGCTTCACAGTCTTGAAATAACCCCTGCTTGGTTATATTTTGTAAGTCTTTTTATTGTGTATTATTTTTATGTGTGTGTGTATCTCTTTGTCTGTCGGTGGTCTGTGTGTCTGTGTGTGTGGCCATCTGCAGGGGCCAGAAAAGGGCATTGGATCTCTTGTAGCTAGAGTTACAGGTGGTTCTGAGCCATCCGATGTGGGTGCTGAGGACTGAACTATGGTCCTCTGGAAGAGCAATAAGTGTTTTTAACATATAAACCATCTGTCCAGCCCATAGTATATAATTCTTTTTGCATGTTGCTTAAGGCTATTTGCTAATATTCTGTTACAGACTCATACTTCTTTGTTCATGAAGAATATTGGTCTCCAGTTAGCTTTTTATGTATTCTCTTCATGTGGTTCCTGTATTGACTTAGGATAGAGTACTTGTTAAAATGTTTGCCTAACAACCTCTAAAGTGAGCCCAGATTTGCCTCCAGTGGCTGTGCGGTGCCAGTGCCAAAGCTAGGGGAAGAGACTGTTTCTAAGTCTTTGAGTATGAGATGATTTATTGTATGGGATTAGAAAGATGCCAAACTGGAGAAACCAGAGAGTGAGAGCGCAAAGGGATGATCACAGGGTTAACACTGGAGGAGGAAGGCTCACTTTGACAAATTTGCTTCACGTTAGCCCTGAAGGGAGCAAGGCAGCCACACATAGTAGTTCAGGAATGCACAGGCCACTGGCCCCTGGGGGGTGCTTTTAGGATATATTCAATGAAGGTTTGTTGGTTGAGGTTCAGTTGCTAACACTGAAAGAGTGAGTCCATGGTCCTTGCGCTCAAGTGAGACAGTAGGGCATTTGTCATGAATAAGCCTTTTAGCCCCCAGGACACTACAGAAGAAAAACACCCTATTACTTGCTTTTTATAGATGAGGAAACTGGCAATGTGGACTTGAGAATTTCACTGAAATTTGTTGAGCCTAAATTCCTTTCTGTATCACAAGAGCTACCACAGAAAGTTCTGGGAGGGTAAAAGAAATCACTTCAGGGCTCCTGAGTACACTAGGGCTACTGTAAATTGTAGCCACCAGGTTGTTTGTTTGTTTTGAGACAGGGTCCTGCTAACTTCAAACTTGAGATCTTCTTGTCTTAGCTTGCAAAATGCTGAAGGTACAGATGTGCCTAGCTGTCACACACACACACACACACACACACACACACACACACACACACACCCCTTACTATAGACTCAACCTCGGGTTTGGTAAATACTAGCCAAGCACTCTACCACTGAATTACATCCCAGACCTTTTTTTCAGACAGGGTCTCAAGGCTAGTCTTGAACTCATGATCCTCCCTCTTCAGCCCCCCCATGTCCTGGTATAGCATACACCATCTGATGCAGGAACCCACACATTTTTGTAAGTTGTCGTTTCATTAAGTATTATCTACGTATTTTAAGTTTTCTCAAGACTTCCTCTTTAACATGGATTACTTAGAAGGCTGATGACTAGTTTCTAAGAGTTTAGAGAATTTTCTCTTGGTTTTCTGATTAATTTTTAATTCTATTATGGTTAAAGAAGAAATTTTGTGTTTATTTATATTCTCTTATACTTCTCAATATTTGCATTTGACACTGATATGGTATATCTTATGTTTCCTGGGCACCCAAAGAGAATAAGTATATGCTGTTATTCTATAAAAGTTACTTGAGGCTGGGCTTGGTGGTGTACACCTTTAATCCCAGCAGGCAGATCTCTGTGAGTTCAAGGCCAGCCTGGTCTACATAGCAAGTTCCAGATCAGCTGGAATTACAGAAACTCAAAAAGATTAAATGAATGAATGAATGAATAAATAAATAAATAAATAATAAATGTTATTTGAACATGCCAAGTCATGATGTTGAGGCTTCCTGTATCCTTCATCACTTTCTGCCTACCATTTGCTGAGAGAAAAATACTAACATCTCAAAATACAAAGTTGGATTTGTTTATTTTTCCTTTTAGCTTTCTCAGGTTTTGCTTCTTACAGTTTTCTTTTTTTTTAAATTTTTTTAAACTTTATTTACTTATCATTTATTTATTTATTTGTATGAATGTACTGTCTGCATGTAGGTTTGTGCACCCATGTCTTGCAATACCTTGGAGGTCAGAAGAGGGCGTTGGATTTCCCTGGAACGAATTAAAGATGGTTCTCAGCTGCCATGTGGGTGCTGGGGATCAAACCCAGGTCCTCTGCAAGAGCAGTTGGTGCTCTTAACCACTAGGCCATCTCTCCAGCCCGCTTCTTATAGTTTTCAGCTCTTATTAGAAATATACACATGTGCCAGGCATGGTGGTGCATGCCTTTAATCCTAGCACTTGAGAGGCAGAGGCAGGCGGATCTTTGTGAGTTCAAGGCCAGCCTGGTCTACAGAGTGAGTTCCAGGAAAGCTGGAGCTACAGGGAGACCTTCTTTTTTTCCTTTTTTGATCTAGGGTCTCATACTGTATAGTTCAGGCTGGAGTTACAGCAATCCTCCTGCCTCAGCCAGTTTCTGTTTTCAGGATGAAAATTTTATATTATCTTTGCTCAAAGCTTTTTGCCCTAAGAATAAAACATAAACTCTTTAAACCTTTCAAATCCTAGCCCAAGATACCCCTGTCATCTTTTTGCCACTTGGTTGCCCCAGGACACCTGTCGGTGCCTGTTTTCTGTCACAGGGCTGGTAGTTCTAACCAGCAAAGAATCTTGCTATTGCTGCTCACCTCATCAGACCCTCATTTGTGAATGAGGGTTTGTTTCATGACACTTTGCTATAACTTGGTGTCTTTTTTTTTTTTTTAACTTTTATTATTTATTTATTTATTTAATTTTGAGATAGGGTCTCCCTTTAGCCCCAGGTGGCATGGAACTCACTCTGTAGACCAGGCTGGCATTGAACTCACAGAGATCCACCTGCCTCTGCCTCCCAAGTGCTAGGACTAAAGGCGTGCACCATCATGTCTTAAAGATGGTTCTTAGCCATCATGTGGGTGTTGGGAATTGAACCCTGGTCTTCTGCAAGAGCAGTTGGTGCCCTCAACCACTGAGCCATCTCTCCAACCCCAACTTGGTGTCTTTTTTTTTTTTTTAAATGTGTATGAATGTACTCTCTGCATGTAGGTTGGTGCACCTGTATTGTGCAATGCTGCAGAGGTGAGAAGAGGGTGACGGATTCCCCTGGAACTGGAGTTAAAGATGCCATGTGGGTGCTGGGAATTGAACCTGGGTCCTCTGCAAGAGCAGTTGGTGCTCTTAACTGCTGAGCCAGCTCTCCAGCCCCACAACTTGGTGTCTTAAACATCTCCTGAGGTCCTACTCGGCTTTAAGAGGTGGAGAGTCATGTGCACACTTAGCTCACTGGAGAAGAAGGCACAGTCTTCTCCTGGTCTCTTCCTCTTAGCAGCTTCATTTGCCACGTATTCCTGCCTCTGAGCATTGTCTTTTCAATTGGCCAAAAGCAATGGCCCACTTCATCATGGACAGGGACTTCCATAGCTATGAGGCAAAATAACCCCTTCCTAGGTTGATGCAGGTATTTGTTATTTGTTAGAGTAACAGAGAGCTAACACATTTTCATAGCTGCAGAAGCTGGTCTTGCTGAGACAGGAAAAGCCAGTCCTGTTTTTAACAGCTCTTCCATTTAAATCCAAAAGAGGTAACCCATTCTATTACAACTGCCCACTCCCAAATCTTGAACCTCCCGTGAGTCCTAGGGGAATAAGATTTCTGTTGGGCTTTGAAAAAGTTTACATACGGCTGGAAAGATGGATCAGTGGTTAAAAACACTTACTTCTCTTGCAGATAAATTGGGTTCAGTGTGGAGCACCCATATTGGATCACAATCCTCTGTAATGCTAGCTCCAAGGGAATCTGCTGCCTCTGGCCTACTCGGACACCCACATTCGTGTCCTAATGCCCCCATACAGGCACACCGCACACATACACATAATAGAAAATAATTAAAAAAATAGTTTTCCAACTTAACCATTCTTATGTATACAGTTCGTGATAGGAACATTCACAGAGTCAAACCATTATCCATTTCTGTTTCCGTTAAACACCGAGTCCTCATTTCCTTCCCTCTCTACCCATTCTCTTGTCATCTCCTTCCCACCTCTGGCCCAGTAAAACTCTCCATTCTAAGTAACTCACGTAAGCACAAACATACATGGTGCCTCCCTTATTTCACTCCACATAACTTTTTCAAGTTTCATCCATATTGTGACGTGCATCAGGAATTTCCTTTTAAGGTGAAAAAACCTGCCATTGCCATTGTCCTTACATTACATTCATTTCCATTCATTCGTTGGTTGAGGAACACTTGGGCTGTTTCTACCTTTTGGTTATTTTGAATGATACTGCTATGATCATTGATCTGTAAGTATCTATTTGAGTTCCTGCCTTTAACTATTTTGATTATATACATAAAAAAAATCACTGGATCCTGTGGTAATTTTGCATTTAACTTCTTCAAAGATTGCTGGTGGAATGGATTTATAATACATCAATTTGAAGATTAGGCTTCTCTTTGAAGTCCCGTACCAATATCTTGTATTTTGTTCACTGTGAAAATCAAGCAATCTTCAGTAATCTCTAAGGCTCCTTTCCATTTAGTGTTTAAATTCCTCTCTGCAACAGGCATTTTCTCCTGGAGAGAAAGGGATGTAGCTCAGTAGTATGGCACTTGCTTCATATGTGCAAGGCACTAGGTTCAATCCCAACCACTTCAAGATCTGAAGAAGTAATCAATGACCTAGATAATTCACAATTAAGATAAATTAGAGAAAGTTGCTTGTGCAATAGAGATTTTTCTTTTTCTTTTCCTTCCTTCCTTTCTTTTTTTGGGGGGGCGGTCTTTTTGAGATAGGGTCTCCCCATAGCCCCAGCTGGCCTGGAACTCACTAGGTAGATCAGGCTGACCTTGAACTCACAGAGATCTACCTGCCTCTGCTTCCCAAGTGCTGGGATTGAAGGTGTATGTTACTACCCCTGGCAGACAGAGATTTTTCATAACTCCTGAAGGCATACTGCAGCAGAGGAAGAGATGATCAAATTGAAGCTGTGTTGACTAATAAATTATTTTGTAGTGAAAGCAAAAAAAAAAAATCAAAAAACAACTCTGAAGTAAAAACAAAAACTTTGCCAAGTACAATTTTTAAAGCTATAGAGTTACAGATGATTTTAAAAAAATTTTTATCTAGCCGGGTGTGGTGGTGCACGCCTTTAATCCCAGCACTTAGGAGGCAGAGGCAGATGGATCTCTGACAAGGCCAGCCTGGTTTACATAGCAAGTACCAGGCCAGGTGTGGTTAGAGGGAGGCCCTGACTCAAAAAGAGTAAGAAAAAAAAACTCTCTTTCTGAAAGGCAGAGTTAGTAATTCAGATTCCATAATGTTGGAATTGATTCATTAATCAGAGCTTGACTTGATTTTAGTCAAAGTATTTAACACACACACACACACACACACACACACACACACACAGAGTTGTAGTTCACAAAGGACAATGTTCACCCAAATATACATTTCCTGTTGCTAAATGTGGTTAAAAAATGGCCAGATTTTCATTAATTTCCTCAATATTTCTTTCTGTAATCAGCAAATTGACCAGCATAAGATAATATTAATAGCAAACATTCCAATATAGTGCGAATGCCAGTATTTGGGAACTACCAGAGCCTGGGTGGTAATGCACCGAGCCCTCCCACTGAACGGCTTCTGGCAGTGGAAACATAGCTTGCATTGCCAGAAGATCTATTAGAGGTTTTTGCCCTTATGCAGCCTGAGAGCAGGCACAGGGGAGGTAAATCTATAATTAGAGGGGTATTTCAAATAGAGATTTGTGACCTGACATACCCACAAACACAGTAAAACTTGTTGGGCCTTTTGTCCCCAGGTGTGACTTGTTGTCATTAAGCTCTGGTTGCCAGCCTTGCCTGGGTTCATGTTACTGCATGAGGGATGGGTAGGTGGGCCCAACATCTGTTCAGACATTGTACTGTTTGGAAATCTCATCTGAATACAATACATCTTACTCCTTGTAATTTTCTTTGTCCAAAATCCAACCATTCCGAGTTAAGCTCTGACTTCGGTTCACCTTATTACAAAAGTGCTGAATGCTTAGAACTTCAGTATCAAGTTTCAAATAAGAAAAAAAATGGAGTTTTTTGTGCAAGGTGAATAAAAGCCACAGAAAACACCCAGCAATCCTTAAAGTTCATAATAGCCCAAGGAATTCAAAGCTCTTTGATCAGAAGCAGATCACTGAGAAAGTGTCACAGATTTAAAAGCCCATTTATAATCATTTTAGTTAGTAATAAGCATTTACTGAATACCTGCTGTCGTCATAAACCTCAGATCACATGTGTATGCACCAGGCTTATGAAATGTCATTTCTTTCTAAACGATGTGGAATCCAGTTTCTCATCTTACCTGCATGCCATTTTCCATGGTTATTCATTTTGTGTCTTTCATTCAAAACAAAAACAGTGTGTAACTAATACAACGACAAAATTATGCAACAAACTTGGATTCCCATGTATTGGAACCTGTAAAGGAAATGCATATTTAAAACCACAAATATACATTTTACACATTATATATACATGCATTTTTCAAGACTCAAAAATTTAAATTATTCGTATGTTTCAGATATAATAAAAAGCACAAAAACTAAAAATATAAAAAATACCATTTAGCACATTTGTTAATTTGTCATATCTGCTTCCTGTTTTTCATGCATGTAACCCAGGCTGACCTTGAACTCTTGGTCCTCCTGCCTATGTGCTGGTCTTAGAGGCATGTGCCACTGTTTCTTACTTTTTTAAAAGAAAGCATTCATGATACAATAGTCCCATTGTCTCCCTCTCCTGAGAGTTAAGCTCCATCTTATCCTGCTAGTCCAGGTTTTTCACAACTTAGATGTTTTGTGTTTCTCAAGTTTACATAAGGGATATTACTTCACAGATGGTGTCTGAAAATTGCTTTTTTCACTCAATATTTTGTTTTAAGAGCTATCTACATTGATGCAAGGAAGATAGGCCATTTCTTGGAACTATTGTTTAAATTCAATTACATTCATATACCACTGTTCTGTTTCTGTAGCCATATCCCTATTGAGGGGTGTGGTAGTTAATCTTGATTGGCAATTTGATTCGATTAAGAAGTGCCTAGAAGATTAGTAAGATACACCTCTCGCTGCCTCTGTTTAGGAAGGTGTTTCCAGAGAAGATTAACTAAGAAATTGAGAACCCATATTGAATGTGCAGGGTATCATTCCATAGGCTGGGGCTCTAATGGAATGAAAGAGGTAAAAGGAGAAAGTAGCCAACACAGGCATATTGCTTTCTCTTTTTTGGTGGCCAGGTGGTAAGCAGCTTTGCGTCATCACATCCTCCTCCTAGGAGAGACTAGAGCCTTTGAAACCCTAACTCAAAATCAGTTAGTCTTTCCTCCTTCACTTCCCTGTTGATGCTAGAGATTTTTGGCATGGTTCAATATAACTGTTGTTTAGCTTGTATGCAATATTTGGCTCCAGTTGTTGCATGAATTTTGTACTTCTCAGATTCAAGGTACTCCAACTTCAAAATAATGTATCTTTTTTAAAAAGTATTTTATTATTTTATCTTATGTGTGAGTTTATTTCCTGCATGTATGTGAGTGCATTTCTGCCATGCAATACCCATGGAGGTCAGAAGAGGGCGTCAGATTAGTGGGAACTGGAGTTATGGACAGTTGTTAGCCACCATCTGGGTGCTGGGAAGTGAACCTGGGTCCTCTGCAAGAGCAGCCAGTTCTCTTAACCCATGAGCCATCTCTCCAGCCCCCCAAAATAATGTATCTTATCTGGTCATTTCTCCACACTTCACAACAACCTTGGTCATTTTCTCCTCAGGCACAGTGTCCTATATATCCCCCAGCTTTCACACCTTCCCAGCTCTTCAGTGCATAGTCTGTACCACCCATAAGGTTGGATCACGCCCTCCTGGAAGCTTGTCAGATCCCTAGTGTCTCCCATCATGCCTAGAATAAATCCAAAGATCTTCTATAGCGAGGAAGCTCCAGTCAAGTAGCTTCTCTTTCTCTTTTCCTAACTCTCAGCAGTGAGACTGGGGACTCTGCCTGTACACTGTCTTGGAGTCTTGAGCCAGAAATGATTCTCCTGAAACCAGCACTTTCTTTCTCTCCCTGTGGCTCTCCCTCTGCTCAGATTCCTGGTGAGATATCACCAGCTCAAAGAAGGCTTTCTAGCTTCTCTTATTTAAATGAGCTGTCTAGCTTATACATGTGCACACCTTCTTCATTTTCTATCTTCTTATCCTTTGTTTCTCACCTTTTATTTTTCTTCTCAGGAGTTATTCCACCCGGAAACTCTCTTCTGTACTTGTTTCTCCAGCAGAATGTAAACTTAGTTTAGTACTCTGTATAATACCTTGCTTAGTAACTCTTTAGCAACCCTTGCACATGCTCAGGGCAGGACCTTGAAAGCTGTTTATGATGAAGCACTGTGGGAGATATGTCTTTCTTTCTTTCTTTCTTTCTTTCTTTCTTTCTTTCTTTCTTTCTTTCTTTCTTTCTTTCTTTCTTTCTTTCTTTTTTGTCTGAGACAGGGTCTCCCTGTAGCTCCAACTGTCCTAGAACTCAGTATGTAGACCAGGCTGGCCTTGAACTCACAGAGATCCACCTGCCTCTGCCTCCCAAGTGCTGGGAATAAAGGATGCGTGTGCCACCATGTCCAGCTTGTTTTCTTTTTAAAAAAAATTTATGTTTTGCTTGACTGCATGTAAGTGAATCACGTACATGCAGTGCCCACAGAAGCCAGAAGAGGGCATTAGATCCCCTGGAACTTGAGCTACAGACAGTTGTTAGCTGCCGTATGGGTGCTGGGAACCAAACCTGGGTTTTCTGCATGAGCAGAGCCATCTTTCCAGACCTGGGAGGTATGGTTTTTAAGATTTTATTTTTAGCTGGGTGTGGTGGCGCTAGCCTGTAATCTGAGCACTTGGGAGGCCAAGGCAAGCAGACCTCCACCTCCGTGAGTTCAAGGCAGCCTGGTCTACAAAGTGTGTTCCCTAGGCCAGTTGGGGCTAAAGGAAGACCCTGTTTCAAAAAGACACAAAAAAAGAAAATTATGTGTATATGTGTGTGTCTGTGTCTGGTACTTGTGAGTACAGTGCCTACCAAGGCTAGAAGGGAATCGCATCTCCCCTAGCTGGAGTTGTGGCCAGTTGTGAGCTGCCCAGCGTATGTCCTGGGAACCAAGCTGGTTCTCTTGCCTGTTGAGCCATCTTTCCAGTCCCAGGAGATATGTTTTTACAGCACACATAGAAGCACATAAGTGCAAGTTTCAAGAAACAATATTCTCATATTGCTTCACTGAAAAATATAGGAACACAGAAAGACAAACACTGAATGACTCTACTATATGGGGTACTTTAAATAGTTGATATTCATTGAATCAGAGTGGAATACCTACCAGGGACTGGAGAGAGGGTTAACTGAGGAGATATTTCAAAATTTGCTGTTCAACACTGTGCTTAAGTCCACAATACTATATAGCATGCTTTCAAAGTTTTAGGAGGGTAGAACTTCTGTTAAACGTTCTTATCCACCAGAATAAAAGAAAAGTACTAGGTCAATGCACACACAAGAACACACATGCAACCAAGACAGAAGAAAATATGCTAGCTAAAGCCCAAGGAATTGATTTCACAATTCATCAACAGGTTTGAACCTGCAATATGAAAAATTGTTCTAGTGTGTTTATTTTGAAATGGTTTGCTGGATTTTACTACAAATTATTGAATTGCTATCTAATGTGCAAAATTAATTCCTCCTGCTCTTATCACTTAACTCTTGTTCCCTACAGTAATCAAGGACAGGAAAGATTTATGGTCGTTTTTTAAAAAGACCAGCAGTCAGAAAAAAAAAGTCAGAGATCTTATCTTTAAAAACAAAACAAAACATGCAAACCAAATTATTTTCTCAAAGAAATGTTCTTTTCTTATCAGAACTTTTTGAAGGCCAAGTGACTTAATGTTCCCCCACGGACACTGGCAACTACAAATGTTCACATATTCAGTTTCAGTGACTCAAAACTGTATTCTTAAGGGCATTGCAGTAACGATAATGATAATTTTAGTTCATCACTCATTCAATCTATTCACCCAACAAATATTTATTGAGTCAAGGGCCTAGTAAGAGAAAAGTTTAGAAATGAGGGAGAATTGTGAATGCTTTCACTAGTAAAAGTTTAGAAATGAGGGAGAATTGTGAATGCTTTCACAAGCATTAAAAAAAACAACAAAAAACCTAAGGTTATAATTAAGGTCTTTTAAAGTAACCCAGTTCCTTAGGTTTTTTTTGTTTTTTGCTTTTGTTGTTAGCAAACTTTTTGCTCTTTACAAAGGAAAAAAAAAAAGACTTGCATTTATTTCGTTATTTCATCATCATGTAGGGTTTGATGAAAAGGCAATGAAAAGTTATCTCTACTTTTTAACTCAAGGATATTCCAAATTTTGCTTGGAGAAAAATTTCGCCAACTCTGGTTAGTATTTTCTGCAGGTTCTGTCTCTAACAGATAATCTCTAAAGACTTTTACCCTCCAGGTAAGTCTTTCCAGTGCTTAGACTTAATTCATCGTATTACTCCAGATAATGGCCTGGTGACCAGATGAGTGGTGCTACGCCCAGGGTAAATGGGCGAATTGTTGATGGTGTTCGTGCTGGGATTTTTTTTTTTGGCATTTTTCCATTTTGGGAAGACAGTGAACCACCAGAGCAAAGAAGGTGGCGGGGCGCTCTCCCTCCCAGCCTGGGAACTCATGCAAATCAGTGGGCCAACCCCTGGACCAGCTACTTTCGCGCCACTCGCCCAGGACCGTGCAGGTCTATAAATAACAGGCTGCGGAAAATCCCCACAGTGCCTCTGTTCTAAGACCAATTTCACAGTCTCCAATAAGAATTCACTAGTTGATATTACAGGGACCTCTGCGTTCTTCCCGGGGCTCCGGCGCTTCGGGCGAGGGGTACTGCAGTTATCTCAGCTTGCAGGACCTTGGTCCCGGCGCGGGAAAGCCGGCCGGCCCCGCCCCCGGCTGCGAGCCCCTCGGGCAGCCCCGCTATCCCTCTGCTCCTGTTTGGTGTGAGTGGGGAGTTCTGTCGCTCTGCTCTGCCGGCTCTGAGTGCCTGGTTGCCCGCAGTCAGCATGGAAGCTCGCCGCACACGGGTGAGGGCCAGCCGGGAGCACCAGAGGGGTGGGCGCGGTGGGTGCTGGACGCAGGCGGGCTGGGACCAACTCCTTCTGACTTCGCAGCCTAGTGCTGCTTGTCCACCCCGGCGGGTCCTGGGCATCGTTCAGCTGGGGAAATGGCAAATTTTGTTCTTTCTCCTCTTTTTGCACCCGGGAGATAACTCTGGACCAGGGGATGCTCCCGCAGACTTTTGGAGAAGTGAGCTTTTTGCATGGTGCTTGGCAGCGCTGGGGAAGAGGCACGTGCGTCCAAGGTGCACGTGGGAGCCCGAGGCCAGGGCTGGCCGCTGTGGATCGCCCCTGGACCTCGCCCTGTGCATGACCCTATCCCGCACTTGGCTTGGGGCGGGTGTGTGGGTCCCACCCACTCGCTCTGGGTGGGCCTGGGCGAGGCAGCCCCCAGGGTCTGGGGGTTTGGACTTTTAGCTCTTGCAAGAGCTTCTTGAAACTCCTGTGTACTTGGGGTTGGGGTGGGGGTAGGCATTGTTTTGGTTTCCAGCGGTGGTGAGTGCAGTTCTGGGGCCTAGGGATGCTAGCCTTTCGTTTGGGCTGGTTAGTCGGTCCCCACCCCTCCACTACTCCCCAGGCTCATCCACTGCAGCGAGTTGTCCCGAATGGAACGTTACTTTTTGCTTTAACGGAAGCCTTAACTTAGATCCTGCTAGGGAGAAGGGTAGGGGGATGGGTGGAAAGGAAGAGAGTGACGTGCTTAAAATAAATATCGAGGTTCCGGACCCACGTGGGTAGGCGGGAGAGGGCGTGGTTTTGGAGCTGGTCTCCGCCCAGGTGGAATTTGGCTTTATTTTGTTGAGAGGAAGGGGGTGTTTGTTGGGCTTCGAATCTGGCATGGCTGGGTTCAGATTTGAGCCATCATGTGACTTGAATAATCCTAATTTAAGTGAGGTTAATGACAGCACTTTTGTTGTAAAAGAAGTAAGCTAGCATGTCTGCCACAGAGGAAGACCCGCCATAAATGGAATTATGCCTGCCAAGAAAGTTCATCCCGGGCATGACCGTTTGCTTCCTAGATCTTTTCCTTTAAAGGTGTATTTCTTTTGGTCTATCCTGGGTTGTTAAAGCGTGTTTTCCTGACAGCTTCCTGCAGAATGCCCTGCTTGAGGCTGTCTTCGAGGTAGATGGATGAGTGAAACTGGGATTATTGACGTCATTTAAGGAGCTGTGCTGTTTTAGGGGATCCCTTCTGTCTTTGCAGTCTGTTTCATCTGGGGGACTTGAATTTCCGTATCCGGAAGATGGTGGTTTGTTTCCGAGATCCCTTTCAGCTTGTAGCATTTATTATGAATACATATAGCCTTTATGTTTTGTAGCTCTGCCTGTTACCGCGTTTTCCTGCCTTTAGGATAACAAACTTCCCAAGGTGATTGAGGGTGTATGCTTAGGCACTTGAGCAGGTTGGGCTGCAGTCATCTTGGAAGTAATTTTGTTGTATGGAAGAGATTGAAATGAAGTGTTAGGTAAAGGAAGTCCAGCATATTCTGTCCTGTTAACACCCGGCTTCTGGGTACTCTTGTGAGACTGGCAGAGTTTGTTCTTTCCAGTTTTCAATTTAAAGACACATTGCTCTTCCTTGGCTCTATTTAAGAAAATTAAAATGTAAGTACTAGTTGCAATCCTTAGGAATTCCCATTAAGTGCTAAGAAATGGCAGAAACATCTATCCTTTGTCCACAAGATCTCAGTTGCACTTTCTGGTGAACAATGTAGGGCTGTCTACTGGGAATGAATGGAGCATTTTCCTGTGTCCAATTTGACCTTATTGTGTGGGGATCAACCCCAGGTCATCAAATGCTAGGCAAATACTCTGCCACTGAGGTACAGTCCCAGCCCTAAAAATTCAAGTCTTAAGGGACCATTAGAAGAAGGTTAGTGAAGGCCAGGGTAATAGTGCGCTAAAATGGAATCAGATATACCACCTGGGTTTGGAGTGCTGGTTGACCTTTAACTTGGCTTCTTGTACTGTGTGTTTATGGGGCTGATAGTATTTGATTTGTAAGGACTTGTGCAAAATCTCACCACCCCTCCTGATTGGGGCTGATAATATTTGATTTGTAAGGACTGGTGCAAAATCTCTCCACCCTCCTGATTGGAGCGCGGGGGGGGGGGGGGCGTTTGGAAGACTGCCATCTTAAAGCAGAGGTCCTGCCCAATTTTTGTAGTTTGGGAAATTAGCATCACAGTACAGAAGCTCAAAGCTTACATAAAAAGTCCTCATTAGCTTGATTTTTGGCTGAGGGAGAAAAATTGCTCTGCCATTTTGTACTCTTGAAATTTCCTTTAAGGAGTACAGTTCAATTAAAAAAATGAGGTTAGATCTTAGGAGTTAGCACTCAACTCCTATGGAGCTCAGTGTAATGCTAAGAGCTCAGGGATTGTTAAGGTGGAAGAGAAGTATCTTCACAGATGCTTGAATAAATTGATAAATACCATTAAAACCTTATCTAAAAGGATCTTTTTTTAGAATTTTACCTGGGTTGGAATATTTTTTGTAGCAATTGCCAATCTTTTTTTCTCTCTAGGTATGAAAAATGTGTTCTGCTGCTTAAGCCTACTAAACTAAGGAATGATGCCTTTAGTTGCATACTGCAGGAAGTGGCCCACTTAATAGTGTTGCCATTTCTTTTTGCAGCAAAAGGATCTCAGAGTAAAGAACTTAAAGAATTTCAGATATATGAAGTTGATTTCCATGGAAACCTCGTCATCCTCTGATGACAGTTGTGACAGCTTTGCCTCTGATAATTTTGCAAACACGGTAAGTGCTGCCTGAGAATAAACAGAATTGAGTCTGCAGTGCTCAAAATGCCCCAAATGCTTTGTGCATGATTAAAACTGCTTGCTTTTTGCCTGCATTTCTATACAGCCGTTAGGAAAATACAGTATGCACTGTAATTTCATTTCCCTCTTTGCTGTGGTTCTAGGTAGTAATTGTTGGAGGTAGATTAGCTACTTATTCTGTCCTTTTGAAATGTCGCCTAACCTAACATGCCTCATGATTTGCCATAACAACTCAGAAATCATTTGTAAACCTCTGAACCATTTTTCTTTGTAACAAAAGCTATTCTCTTGTAGTGCACTTGTAAATGTGATTTGCTCTCTGCACGGTTTATGGAAAATTGGTTCTTGAAAAAGAAAAAAAAAACTCCACAACTACATTTATTTATTTATTTTACAGAAACCTAAATTCAGGTCAGATATCAGTGAAGAACTGGCAAATGTTTTTTATGAGGACTCTGATAATGAATCTTTCTGCGGCTTTTCAGAAAGTGAGGTACAAGATGTATTAAAGCATTGTGGATTTTTACAGAAACCACGGCCAGATGTCACTAACGAACTGGCCAGTATATTTCATGCTGACTCTGACGATGAATCATTTTGCGGTTTCTCAGAGAGTGAGATACAGGATGAAATGGTGAGTTTGAGAATTTCACCAGTCTGAGGAAGCGAAGTCCGTTTGGAGGCAGGAGAGCTTTGCTTTTTGGAACCTCTCCCTTTTTCATGTTCACCGGACGAGTTTCCTTTAGTCCTAGCCAAGAGACTTTGTTGATCTTTTTTAAGATTCTGAATATTTTCTTTTTGTCTTTAAGCAGTTCTTACTAATGTCCTGCTTGTAGGTCTTAAGGTGGTTTTTAGGTTCTGGAAAATCTTGGAAACTTGTTGAATACAATTGTCCACCCTCCAGATTTCCATTACTCCAGATCCAGGCAAACCAAAGGGAGTACATGTGTCCTCAAGATTAGATTAGCTCTGTGGGTATTTCTGTGCAGGTGCTCAGCTCAGTCCTGACATGGAGCATCTGACAAAGCTGGGCTTCCTAGTCCAGCTGTACCTGCATCTCCAAGGACTGTGTGCCTAAGCAGGGTCCTTGCTTCTGTATTTGCTCGCTCCCTGTTCTGCTTTTCCTGGCATGTTCCCTCATCTCTGGGCTCTGTCACCTACTTGCCCAGGCCTCCTGCTGACAGTGTCTGCTACCTAAGTCCTGCTTCTGAGGAAGTGGTGTGTTCATTACTATCAGATGCATGCTCTTCACCTCCGCATGCCGGACACTATTGTCTGTATTGTCTGTAGGTCACCACTTGAATGACACTGCTGGGAGCTTGCTCCAGGCTATTTATCACTATTTGTGTGCTAATGCATGTTTCCTCTAATGAGAGACGATGGTCCAAATTGGTGCTGATTGGCATTTGTTGGCTGGGGCCAGTCTGCAGATTTGGATGTGTGACCCATTGTCAGTGACTTGGCTATTCTAGGCAGTCTTTTAGTTCTTTGTAGGTATGACCTATCATGAATAAAATGCCAGTTGGTTAAAAATATTAAGAATTCATGACAGGTTTTTTGTTGTTTTATTTTCACCATCCATAAACACTGAAAGCTGTGCATGGGGATACCTAGTTGTTGGTGCTTGGCATCAAGGCCTTACATGTGCTAAATGTATATATACTCTACCACCGGGCTACACCCCTGCCCCATTAAGAAAATTTTTTTAGGTGCTGAGGAGCTCAGCTTGCCTTGCAAACATAAGGACCAGAATTGATTCTTTTTTCTTTCTTTTTTTTTTTTTGAGACAGGGTCTCCCTGTAGCCCCAGCTGTCCTGGAACTCACTATGTAGACTAGGCTGGCCTTGAACTCACAGAGATCTGCCTGCTTCTTCTGCCTCCCAGGTGCTGGGATTACAGGTGTGTACCACCTTGCCCGGCCTCAGAGTTGATTCCTAAGAATCGTACACAATAAATGCCAGGTGGTATGGTGACCCTGTGGCCTGTCTGAAATTCTAACTTTAGAAAGTAGAGAGAAGTTCCCCAGAGCAAGCTCACTAGGAAGACTAACCATATCAGTGAGTCCTGAGTTTGATTGAGAGACCTTGCCTTAATAAGACTGAGGATGATTCCTGATATTAACCCCAGGGGTCCACACATAGATGCATGCATGTGTGCCCTCACATGTACATATATACACACAACAAAAACATGCATTCACACATATATGCAGACTGCACACATGAAAGAAATTACTATTTTTTTACATTTATTTATTTGTGTGTGTTGGGTAACATGGAACATGTGTGTGGCAGTCAGAATTGTTTGTGGGCATTGCTTCTTTCCTTCTACCATGTGGGTTCCAGGAATCGAACTCATAATAGGCTTGGCAGCAAGTGCCTTTACATACTGAGCTATCTCTCTGGCCCTGTTTCTACTTTTTAAGTATTATGAATAATGCTGTCATGAACAGTCATGTCCAAGATTTTTTAAAATTTTATTTATCATTTTTTATGTGTATGAGTGTACTGTCTGCATGTGTAGGTAGGTGTACCTATGTCGTGCAAAGCTGTGGAGGTCAGAAGAGGGTGTCGGATTCCCCTGGAACTGGAGTTAAAGATGGTTCTTAGCCGCCATGTGGGTGCTGGGAATCGAACCCAGGTCCTCTGCAAGAGCAGTCGGTGCTCTTAACTGCTGAGCCATCGCTCCAGCCCCCATGTCTAAGTTTTTATGTAGACATGTAGTCTGGGTTTTTTTTTTTTTTTTTAGAAGTTTTTTATTTTAAGCTTTAAAACGTTAATTTGAGTGGTACCTAGACTAGCCAAATTCAGAGGCAGGAAGCTAGTTGCCAGGGACTAGTAGTAGGAGAAGTTGGGAGGTTTTCCTTATTTATTTGCTTTCTTGTTTTTGAGATAAGGTCTTAACAGTATAGCCACATTGGCCCAGAACTTGCTCTATAGCCCAGGCTATTCCAGAGTAATATATAAGCTAGGCTTATATGCATGGGCCACCAAGACTTAACTTGAAATTTCAATTAGGGAAGATGAGAACTTGATGGGTGAAGGCAGCACAACAGTGAGGGTATTCAGTGCCATTCATCTGCGCAGTTAAAAGTAGTTATATGGTAATTTTATATATATATTTAATCACACGTTTTAAAAATGGCTGAGGGAATTGAAACAGTTTAAGATAGTCATTTGATATCACCATACATGTTGAAACCATGCTTATGGGTGAATACAGCTGTTCTTGTAGGAATTCTTTGATGATAAATGAAGACCATTTTTAAAGAAATGTTCAGAAAGAGGCAGGGGTTTCTATATTTAAAAAAAAAATGGTTCAGAAGCACAGGTTTCTTGGCTTAGGCAGTGTGTCCTAGTGAGGCTGTACTCACATTGTATTCATTTGTAAGTCTTGATTTTGAGGCCCATGGTCCTTACTGTTCAGTTAAAATTGATTAGCTCGCATGTCTTTTATTCCAAAAGGATTTTGTAGTAGTCACTGGTGCAGCCTGTCTGGCAGTCCCTAATGGCTCCCTTGCTCTGGTTGACTAGAGACTGCCTTTGGACCAGGAGGGCTGCAGGACCCGCAGCCAGTGCCGACACCCTGGCCCTCTCAGGGTGGCCATGAAGTTCCCAGCACGGAGCACCAGGGGGATGGCCAACAAAAAAGCAGTCCCTTCGCAGCCCTCCCAGACCTCTGCTACCGAGTCCCTTTCTGACTCTGAAGAAGAAGATGGCATGAATTTTCTGGAAAAGAGGGCTTTAAATATAAAGCAAAACAAAGCAATGGTAGGTGTTTGGATGTGTTAAAACCTTTCCCAACTTTTTTTTTAAGCAACTTGTTCCTTCCACCTGTTATACTAAGAATATTCCAGGTAGTTGTAAATACTTGATGATGTGTGCTTTAAAGATTTATTTATTTATTTTGAGACAGATCTCACTATGTAGCTCAGGCTGGTCTCAGGAAGAAAGGTATGCATTACCATGCTTGGCCCTGAAGATTTAATTTTCTTTATATGTTTGTGTCTGTGGGTAAATGCTGCATATGTGCAGAAGCCTGAAAAGGGCTGTGGATCCCTTGGAGCTGGCGTTACAGGCAGTTGTGAGGGCTGAGAACCCAACGGTGCTCTGTACGAGTAGTACACACTTTTAATCACTGAAAAATCTCTCTAGCCCTATGACATGTACTTTAAAATGTGTTTCTTGGGGCTGAAGGTGTAGCTCCATGGCAGAGCCCATGCTTCACACGTGTGAGACCTTGGGACCAGTCCCCAGCAGCCTCCCTCTTCAAAAAAGCTTTTTTTTCCTGAGCCAACTGCAGTTTTTCTTCGTTTTGGGTTTTTCAATGATATGCGGCACAACCTCATGCTTGTGCCCCTTATCATTGAAATACATCCCCAGCTGCTTTTAAAAATAAGTCAGAGGCTAGGATAAGCACAGGAGAGAAATCACAGTCTGACTGTCAGTGCACTAAATACAAAGTTAGGAGATGGGCTAGCATTTTTTCCACAAGTTAGTTGCTCATTTTCGCAGTTATAACTTCTGTTTACTTTCCTCCCTTTTTTAGCTTGCAAAACTCATGTCAGAATTAGGAAGCTTCCCTGGTGCAAGACGTTCCCTTCTGGGCCCCAGATCGGAGAGTGTAAGTGCTTGTTTTATAGACTGTTGTTTGAGGCAAGCCTAGGGCAGATTTCTGTGAGGTTTTAGAATCTGTTTCCTTATTTGTGCGGTCTTCAAGATACTCATGCAGCCTCCTGACTCTTGCATCCTGAGCATTTGGCTTCTCCTACCGTCCTGTGGCCACAGTCCTTTTGATTGGTTGTTTCTCTTCTTCCCACCTAGACCAATCTCAGCATTGGAGAAGACTAAAAACTTGTTTCTGTGTTCCCAGTTAGCAATATTTTTTTGTACATAGTTAAATGCAAAATAGATGTTTTAAAAATCAGAACGAGGGAAAAGAACGGAAATACAATTTCTTTCAAGTCAATGTCTAATAATCACAAATGATTGTATCCCAAGGGACGAAGCTGGTGTGGTGGGAGAATTTGGTGTGTCTGCTGTGGTAGAAGAGAAAAGCCTGCTTTTACTGGGAGGCAGGCTGAAGCCAACAGGGAAGGGAGGAAGGAAACCCAAACATTCATTCTTCTTTTGTACAATATAGAGATAACGTGTGTCAGGGATCAGGAGGTGGAGGAAGGTTTTTTAGGGGGATAGCAGCTCAGATTTTATATTTTCAGTAAGTGGCAGGATAAATGGTAGAACTGAATATAGGAATAAATAAGGATTATAATGATCATATGGCTTTTGGGTTTATTGTCCACATATTATAAAAAGAACATAGAAAATATGAAAATGGCACCCTATTTTTATTTAAAAGTCCTTAAGGAAAAGGTGTGAGTTCCCCAGTGTTGCTTCTCTTTGTTAGGTCATAAGTGGATCCATCTTGTGTGTTTTGTTCTGCAGTCAAAGCCACCTAGAAGGCGTACACTCCCAGGTGTGGCTTCCAGGAGGAACCCTGAACGGAGGACCAGGCCTCTTACCAGGTCCAGGTCTCGGATCCTGGGGTCCTCAGGTGCTCTGCCCACAGAGGAGGAGGAGGAGGAGGAGGAAGAAGAAGATAAGTACATGCTGGTGAGAAAGAGGAAGTCTGTGGACAGCTACATGAACGTGAGTGCTCTGTGGCGTTTGGTTTTCATCTTCTAGAGGCATGGTGTTGTGAACACACAGCCTCAGTCCAAACATTTCCCCAGACCGTTCTAACTCATTACATAGATTTACTTAGTTTTATTACCTTGACAAGTCAGACCTTCAGCTCTCTGTATTGTAGGATTTTTTTCCCCATAATTTTAACTGGTTGTCCTTTAAAAAAGGCTTGCCTTCTAAGAGGGATTTCCAAGGTTGAATTTTCTGTGAGAACAGTTTCCAATGAAGGGCTGAGGTTGAAGGTTGAGGAGAGCTGGGGAGACCCTTTACTTCATGCTTGTCACACAGGACGATGACATGCCCAGAAGTCGTCGCCCTGGATCCATGACCCTCCCACATGTAATTCGCCCTGTGGAAGAAATCTCAGAGGAGGAGTTGGAGAACATCTGCAGCAACTCTCGAGAGAAGATCTATAATCGCTCACTGGTGAGAGCCCGAGGTTCTTCCTGAAAATGTAGATGTGGGTGGGGAGTAGACCAGACAGCTTCTGTTCCTGGGTGCTGTGCATAGTGTGAGGTCTGAACGAGCGAGCCTGCAAGGTTTTCCATACCGGGAAAGAAGAGTTTTCCAGTATGCCTGGGATTGAATTATCTGCCTAGCAAGTCTGCAGTAGTGTTAAGTCTTTTTTCTTAATTTAGAAGTTGCTTCATTGAACGTGGATTTACCATGCGTCATTATGTGCGCATACGTAGATGGCTGCTGGGAATACAGTAGTAGACTAAAGATAAAAATGGATTTGGAAAAGGGAAAATGGATTGGGGCAGGATTTTCTTTTTCCCAGACTCAGGATCCTCAGATATGCTAGGCAAGGGCTCCGTAACTAGGGCTGAACCCCCTCCTCCCACTTGGTTTTGATGGTATTTACGGTAGTGCCTGCCAAACTGAGTGAAAACACTTGGCTTGCAGTGTTTTTCAGACCTGTGTGTATAGGTGTGAAATAAGCTTTGGAGTCCAACTGTCGATCCTTTTACCAGTTAGGATGTCCTTATGCCATCAGAGACAGAGGGCAAAAAGCAGTGTTTGCTCATTTTTTATTCATTTGGTCTTTACTTTTAGGGTTCGACTTGCCATCAATGTCGTCAGAAAACTATTGATACCAAAACAAACTGCAGAAACCCAGAGTGCTGGGGTGTTCGGGGCCAGTTCTGTGGTCCCTGCCTTCGAAACCGATACGGTGAAGAGGTTAAAGATGCTCTTCTGGACCCAGTAGGTGCCTTGGATTGTCGGCTTGTCCTGGAGCCTTGGTGGTTGGGGGACGGGCTTGATCCCTTGATGTTGGGAAATGCTCTTTCAGGATAGGCACATCAGCCCACAGTGTCAGGGTTGCACAGGTGTGACCTGGTCCACAATGCTCAGACCTGCCACTCTGAGAACCTTGATCCTCTGTTCATTCCTGGTGGTGGTGGTTATGTACCTTTTTTGAATTTCTGAAGGAAAAATTAGATGTGGCTAGTGCACGTTAATTATGCTCATGCTTTCTTTGTGTTGCTGGGGCTGGAACCCAGGGCCTTGCATGTGCTAGGCAAGTGCTCTAACACTGAGCCACTTAATTCAGTGGGTTAAGTGAATTGATGCTACATACCTTAAAGTCTAAAAGAGGAACAGGCAAGCAGAGTGGAAGTGAGATGGAGCTTCATGGTGCTTTTTCACAATTCTTCAGAACTGGCATTGCCCTCCTTGTCGAGGAATCTGCAACTGCAGCTTCTGCCGCCAGCGGGATGGACGGTGTGCGACTGGGGTCCTTGTGTATTTAGCCAAATACCACGGCTTTGGGAACGTGCATGCTTACTTGAAAAGGTAATGGCTGCTATTCTCTCTTCCATGTATGAGTCTTAACATTCATTTATTTGTCTTAATAAACTTAATAAAAGATAATAGATATTCATATGGTTCTCTTAGGGCAGGGGAATATTGGTAGCAAGGTATTTTTATTTGGGTTGGGGAAATCTAGCAGGTCTGTAAAATTTGGGTTGTATATTTGAGGCACATGCATTAATCATGTGTGTGTGTGTATTACAGCTCAGTCAAAACATTTAAGAAATTAATTTAGCTTTCCAAAGATAATTCTTGATTGAAAACTCTTATCAAATGAGTTAAAAAGAAAAACCTCTATCTTGACGTGTTCCCCTTTTTTCTTTCACAGTCTGAAGCAGGAATTTGAAATGCAAGCATAGTGCCCGGAGATGTGCTGCCTGCCTTCGGCTTCCCAAGTTTCCCTTGTTAAAGTTCTTGATATTGTTCTTGATTGAAACGTGGGGAAGAATCTTAGCGATCATTCTGTCTTAGAGAAAACTTAAAATCAGGTTAATCTTGTTAGATTTGCATTTGTTTCTGCAGCATCATGGATGGCATCTTACCTGCATGTAGTTTCCCAAAGCTGTGCTTGCGCTGGCCCTACCTTGTAGCCCCCCTGTTTCCGTGGTCCTTTGCCACCACTTAGTTTCTGAATTCTTTTTAAGTGACAGTTTTATAAAAGCGTATTTGGTTTAATTGGCATTGAAATAGTCCTTGAACATACCCATAAAACCTAAACACTTAGAGGGACAGTAGTGTTAACTAACTGTTCTGTTGAGTTCCAGAGAACAGCCCTTTAACTGGTTTACACAGGAACCTGGATATGGTTAAATGTTCTTACTGGTTGACATTTTAAGTGGAAAAACCCAAGGCATGAAAGTCGTTAAACCATGTGGAAAAATTAGGTAATTGTTGTTATAGAGTATTATGTTGCACAATTGAATGGCTCTCAAGAATATGTACTGTGCTTGATCTACACATTGTTTTAGTTGAGACTCAGTTGCTGCTGAGTTCTTGATTGTTGCTGCCCCTTTCTTCCACCTTAAGTTCAAATGGTACATCCATTGTACATATTACTTAAATTGTTACAGAAAAGACGTTCCAAGATTCTAGGAAATTAAGATGATGAAACTCTGCAATAGGCTGATTTAAATTCTTGGTGTAAAATTTCAGAAACGTCAAATTAATAGTTAGGCTTTGGTTCCTTGTTTTAGTTTTGTGAAGAAAACACCCTGGGGTTGTTGTATACAGGGTTTCTGTTTAGGTTCTAAGCACTTTAACAACAATGAGAAGTGCCTGTTTAGAGACGGATAATTGAACTGCTTACTAAACGCCTTACCTTTGCCAGTTTAGTTTCTGTCTGGACACTGCCAGCCTCCCTCCCCCTGTGCCTTAGTCTGAGTCCAGTCAGTGGGCAGGAGTGGAATCTTGAGTGTCTGTCAGATCTTCTTGCATGTTGCTGTGCCCACTCGGTTTCTGATGCTCAACTGGATTTTGAATCATTAAATGTAAATACAGCTTTTGATCTGTAATGCTTTTATACAAAGGTTTTTATTTTAATAATAAAACATTTTGTTCTAACTTGTGCTGCTTTTTTAATATTTAGTCTTACAGAATGTGGTGATGTGTGCCTTTAACCTCACCACTCACCAGACAGAGGCAGATGGGTTCTGTGAGTTTGGGGTTAGCCTGGTCTTCATAGCAAGTTCTAGGCCAGCCAGGGCTACATAATGAGACTTTGTCTCAAAAAAATAAAATAAACTCAGTCTTACTATATACTTAACCATTATTTTCCTTGTGTTTGAAAGGGCATTTGCCTCTTTCAGAGTTTCTCTTTTGGCTTAAGTTCCTGAGGTCTACAGCCAGCTCTGTTGAATACTGTCGTTGATGACATGACCTGTAGCTATAAGCAGACCGTAGACTAAGACATCATGTCACCTGATTTAAGGAACACAATGAGTGCTTGTGAAGTTTTATGTTGTTTTTCCTTCACTATTTACAGACCCAAGAGCTGACAGGTTTTACAATACTTGGCTGCTTTTATCAATTCTTCAAGCACTTATTAAATGCATGTTATGTCTTGAGGTTTCAAGACTGAGACCTAGAAGACACAAAAGGCAAAGAATTTCCAGAGCAGAGGTGGTGGTGCATATCTGTAATCCCAATTTTCAGGAGGCAGAGACGGGAGGATTGCAAGTTTGAGGCCATTGTGGGTTACGAAGCAAGACCCTATCTCAGGAAAACCTCTGGGCGTGGTGGTGCACGCCTTTAATCCTAGCATTTGGGAGGCAGAGGCAGGCGGGTCTTTGGGAGTTCAAGGCCAGCCCGGTCTACAGAGTGAGTTCCAGGCCAGCTGGGGCTACAGGGAGACCCTGTCTCTAAAAGTCCAAAAAAAAAAACAAAACCCAAAACCTTTTTATTTATGTGTTTGAGTGTATGCCCACACATGTGCAGGTGCCCTGCAAGGTCAGAAAAAGGCAGCAGAGCCCCTGGAGCCCAGGTCCTCTACATTGCATCAAGTGCTCTTAACTGCTGAGCCATTTCTCCAGCCCCTCAAAACCGCTCTCACAACCCAATTTCTAACTAGGATTGGCTAATTACAATCTGTGGGTCAGATCCTGCTGCACTGCGTACAGTATGAGCCACCAACCTAAAATAGGTAAAACCTAGCACTTAAAAGGTTTGCCCTGCTGGATATTCCTTTGTGAACTTGACACACCTGAGAAGAGGGAACCTTGATTGGTCTGTGAGACATTTTCTTGACTGTTGGCTGAGTGGGCCCAGTCCACTGTACGCAGTGTGACTCCTGGGTTGTATAAGGTAAACACGGGCTGGAGGAACAAGCTAGTAAGCAGTATCTGGGGTCTGCTTCAGTTCCTGTGTCCAGGTTCAAGTTCTGGCTCCCCCCTGGTGAACCGTAAGTTTTAAGATGAAATTAAACCCTTTCCTCCCCAAGTTGGTTTTGGTCAGTGTTATATCACAGCAATAGAAAACAAGCTAGGATGCTTCCTGTGTCTTAAACTACACTTAGCCAGAAGCCACGACTCATAGTCACCTGGGGAAAACAAAGCTGAACGTTTTCTATATGGTACCATTCATGCATTAATGTTTGTTTATGATCCAGAGAACAATTTAGGACAGCCTTACTTCTGGTTTTGAATGAGTACTTTATTAGGTATGTAGTAAGCAAAAATAAAGAACAGTTAGCAAGTAGAAATACAGCCAAATGGATAAACACCATCAAATTAGGCATATAATACCAAGCAGAGACTACTGGAGAAACCTGACTGAATAAACAAAGGTAATCCCATCAAACCCAGGTCTTGAATATCTAGCAAAAATTGGTTGGGGCTGTCGAGGCAGTCAGTTGGAGTTAGCAGGTAAGCTTTCCCTCCGTGGGTGGGGTTCTGGAGTCTGGCTCCTGTTCTCATTGCAAGCAAGCATTTTTTTATACCTTGGGATGAGCAATAGTCACATTGCTGAAAATGGTTTACCTTCTAGCTTTTCTTAAGGACACACTTCATTTATTTTTATTTAGGGTATGAAAGTTTTCCTGGGGGTATGTGTATGTATGTGCATCAGGTACATGCAAGTGCTCTTAACCACCGAGCCCTCTCTAGCTACTGGACACAATGTTTTTAATACTTTGCGGATTGCTCTTTTCTCTCTTCCGAATTACAGAGCCAAGCGGCCAGCCTGACCCAGGGTGGGGCTTTGAAAATCACTTGACGTAAACATGCTTGAGTTTGAAACAAGGGAAGGCTTCTTTGCTTCCTGAGTCCATTTAAATAGCACATGCTAATTTACTAATAAAATACATAGTACAATGCTGTTTGTACAACTCCTCATTGAAACTTGGCCCCCGTGATGCTGACAGCCATTTGTCTTCTGCAAAGATGTTTCAGGCTTCCAGTCTCAAACCTGAAATTACTTACTTTTCTAGAATCCTTTGTTTCTAAAACCTATTCCTATTATTCAGCTGTGGATACTCTTGTGTGTATTTGTGATGGTTTTAAATGTCAAATTGACCCAGCCGGGTGTGGTGGCACAATGCCTTTCTTTAATTCTAGCACTCGGGAGGCAGAGGCATGCAGATCTCTGTGAGTTCAAGGCCAGCCTGGTCTACACAAGTGAGTTCCAGGACAGCTGGGACTACAGACAGACCCTGTCTCAAAAAGACCTAAGAAATAAATAAATAAATAAATAAATAAATAAATAAATAAATAAATAGATGTCAAGTTGACAGAATCTAGAATCTCTGGGGAAGAGAATCTCAGTGAGCAATTGCCCAGGTTAGGATGAACTGTGGGTGTGTCTGCGGGTGATTGTCTTGATTACTTTAGTTGATGTGGGAAGACACAGCATAAAGGTGAGTGGCACTGTTCCCTGGTTTAGGTCCTGTGTAGGATAAAAAGAAGTGAGCTGGGTGCATGCACTTGTTCTCCGTCTGCTGTTACTATGGATGTGACTAGCTGCTTCAAGTTTTTGACACCTTGATCTTTCCACAAGAATGGACTGTGACCTGGAACTGTGAACTGTGAGTTGAATAAACCCTTTCTCCCTTAAAGTTGAATTTGCCAGGCTGTTTTATCCCAGCAACAGATAATGAGATCAGGACAGTATGGATATATAAATATTCATATATCTACTTCTGTATTAGCTCTTAAGTATATTACTAATAACTAATATTGCTACGTACATGGTTTCAGAATAATTCAATTACAAAGAAATTAATGTTACTGAAATTCTTTTTAAATTTTGTTTTGGTTCTTTAATACAGTTAAGTCAACTTGCTGTGTTTGTTTTGTTTTGCTTTTTGTTAGCACAGGTTGGTCTTCAGTTCTTGATCCTGAAGCCTCTACCTGGGATTACAGATGTGTACTACCATGCCTGGATAGATTCCTCTATATTTTTATAAGCTTCTTGCCTTCCAGATAAATAGTAGCATGCATTTACTGCATACTTCTCACTGAGCCCTTTTCACAAGTCTATTAAACAAAGAATATTACCAGGGAGCTAGTGAGATGGCTCAGCAGGTAAAGATGCTTGCTGTCAAGCCTGCATGAGTGTACACACACACACACACACACACACACACACACACACACACACAGAGTTCTTAAAAAATTAACAGCCGGGTGTGGTGGCGCATGCCTTTAATCCTAGCACTCGGGAGGCAGAGGCAGGCAGATATTTGTGAGTTCAAGGCCAGCCTGGTCTACAGAGCAAGTTCCAGGATAGCAGGGGCTACAGGGAGACCCTGTCTCTAAAAAAAGACCCCCCCCCCAATTAACAAAGAATATTAGAGAAAAAAAAGTCCTCAAGTGTACCTTCATGTATAAACAGAATGAAGTATGAATATTCCAGAGAAACCTATTATGGAGAGTGCTTGACTCAGTTCCCTAGAGGCATACTGTTTTGTGAGTTTATTCCTTTTTCCCACAGACTTTGCAGGGAACTTAAATGACAGCAATCCATGGTTCATCTTTCTCTTGTTTTTATTTGGTTACACATTTTAATAGACTGATCTTCTAGTTTCTCTTCTAAATTGAATAGCTATAAATATTTTCGGCTTCTTAATGACCATCCAGTATGGCTTTTAGAAAGTAATAATCACCACTGGAGCTTCCCTGAGTTCTCAAGACATGACCATTTTGAGTATTCTGGTGCTGAAGGAGGAAAAATATGTAAATAAAATTCCTTTATGCAAATGCTTTCAGCAACTCTCATTGCCAGCCAAATTCTTGTAAATCATGATAAACAGATGCTACTGAACTAAATGACTAAGTAAAATTATGGAGATGGATTCTATTTATCTTATTTTTCAGTGTTGGGGAGGGAGAAAAAGATATTAACTAAATTTTATCTGCCTGCATGATGATTAGGGCAGACACCAAGAACTCTATTAATTGATTTCAGCAGCACAATGTGGGGACTCTCCTCACTGGAGGGCGGCCCCTGGGGAGGCAGAGGTCTGGTTGCAATTTAGTTTGTTTTACTCCAGAACCAGCTTTTCAGCAATCCAATATCAAGCCTGCTAAATTTCTGGTTAGTGCTGAAGTTTTGTTACTCCTTTTCTTTCTCTTTTCTTTTCTTTTCTTTGTTCTTTTCTTTTTTCTTCCCTTCCCTTCCCTTCCCTCCCCTTCCCTTCCCTTCCCTCCCCTCCCCTCCCCTCCCCTCCCCTCCCCTCTTCTCTTCTCTTCTCTTTTCTTTTCTTTTCTTTTCTTTTTTGGTCTTTTTGAGACAGGGTCTCCTTTTAGTCCTAGCTGGCCTGGAGCTCACTATGTAGACCAGGCTGGCCTTGAGCTCACAGAGATCTGCCTGCCTCTGCCTCCTGAAAGCCGAGATTAAAGGCGTGCACCACCATGCCCAGCTCTTACCCTCATCAAATTTTTCTTAAAAAAAAAAAAAAAAAAAAAAAATTGAAGTAAAATTTGCCTAACAAAATGTACCATTTCAAAAAATGTACAATTCACTGGCTTCCTACTCATTCACAATGCTGTGTAACCAGTAACCATAACCACAGTAGTTGTAGGACATTCTCACCCCCCACACCAAGCGTCTTACTCATTGATGAGTCACAACCCCCTTCCATCCCTCAGCTTCTGGAAACCCATTTGCTTTTTGTCCCTGTGGATTTAGCTAGTTGGAATGTTCAAAATATACAATATTAGGTGTTCTGTATTCAGCTTATTTGATCTAGCATACTGTTTCTCAGGTTGTACATACTTCTTCTGGCCAAATAATGTTCCATTGTATGAATAATTACTGTTATGAACATTTTGCTTGCTCATTTCATTTGTTTAAACACCTGATTTCATTTTTCTCTGATTTAAGAGTAGAAGTGCAAGGTCATATGGCAACTCTTTAAGAGGGGTGTGTGTGTGTGTGTGTGTGTGTGTGTGTGTGTGTGTTGCTGGCTGCCATGAATGTCACTCAGGGCTTCATACTTTACCACTGAGCAAAACCCACAGCCAGACGTCTTAATGTTAATGATTTACCTTTTTTCCTTCTGTTTTTAACTCTTGCGGTTGAGTTGACAGTCCATGTTGAGCTAATTTTGTGTGTACTATGTGGGCTAGGGATCCAACTTGTGCTTATGGACATCTGTTTGTCCTGGCACTATTTATTAAAAAGATGATTCTTTTTTCCATTGATCATCTTGGCACCTTAGTTGAAAATGAGCTTTCATGGATACATTTATTCCTGGACTCTTTAAGTTCTGTTCCACTGACACCCATGTTAACTCTTAGACTAGTGCCATACTATTTTGATCACTGCAGGTTTGTAGTAAGTTGTAAAACTGGGGATTGTGATTCCTTTTAATATTTTTTTCTCCAGATGATTTTGGTTGTTTGAGGTCTTCTGGAAGTCTGTATGAATTTTGAGACCAGCTTATCCATTTCTACAGAATTGAGATTGCATCAAGTCTGGAGTTCCATTTGGGGAAATGTTGCCATGTTAACATTATGTTTTCTAATCCAGGAACAAAGAATGTCTTTCTATTTAAGTCTTGTTTAATTTCTTTGAACAATGCTTTATAGTTTCTATTATGCAAATCTTTGATCTCAGCAAATTTATGAGGATTTTATTCTTTTTGATATAAGTGTTGTTTTCTTTCTTTAAAATTTTAAATTATATTCTCTCTCTCTCCCCCTCTGTGTGTGTGTGTGTGTGTGTGTGTGTGTGTGTGTGTGTATGTGTGTGTGTACATGTGGAGGCCAGAGAACAACTTTTGCTGTCAGTTCTCTCCTTCATTCTATCATCAGCCATGCTTGGTGGCAGGCACCTTTACCTGCTGAGCCATTTTGTTGGCCTTGGAGTTGTTTTTTTTAATTTTATTGTTAGATGGTTCATTGCTCATATGTAGCATACAGCTTATTTTATATAAGGATTATTCTAGTTTTTTTTTAGATAAGGTCATTCTATGTAGCCTAGTATGGCCTTGAACTTGTGATCCTACTGCCTTGCTTTTCAGGTCCTGGGATTATACACCATCATACCTGGCTGTTTATGCTTGCTTGCTTATTTATTTATTTATTTATTTATTTATTTATTTATTTATTTATGAGATGGGCTCTCACTACATAACTTTGGCTGTCCTGGAACATGTTGATCAGGCTGGCCTCAAATTTAAAGAGATTTGCTGGCCTCTGTCTCCTGATTGCTGGGATTAAAGGCATGGGCCACTATATCCAGTTTTTGTTTCTAATATTTTTGAGGGAATTTTTCTCACTAATGAATTCTGGAGAACTTTTCTGATTCTTTGTGGTGATTGGCTGCTCTGTGACTGTTGGTCTTTCTAAATGCTAAACAATCTTATAACCTCACTTCCTCT
This sequence comes from Rhizomys pruinosus, assembly GCA_009823505.1. Lineage (NCBI taxonomy): Eukaryota > Metazoa > Chordata > Mammalia > Rodentia > Spalacidae > Rhizomys > Rhizomys pruinosus. The sequence goes on from VZQC01005840.1 coordinate 1,742,299, forward strand.
TAACCTTCTTAATTTGCATACTTGGGCACTGTTATAGCATGAAGTCCCTACCCATTAGCCAGAGACAGCACTTCCTTTGATCATTCTTCATTTCCCATTCTGGGAAGAAAAAGAGAAAAGGGGACATAAGGCTAACCTTGTTATATTTGATGGCTATAAAATATATTTTAATTACTTATTATAGAAAATGGAAGTTCTGCAATTGAAAACACCCATAATCTATCACTCACAATTCACTGCAGTTAAAAATTTGATTTAGAGGCTGGAGAGATGGCTCAGTGGTTCAGGGTACTTCCTACTCTTCCAGAAGACCCGAGTTCTGTTCCCAGCACCCACATTAGGCCACTCACAACTCCTTGTAACTCCAGCTCCAGAAGATCCAACACTATTCTGGCCTCTATGGACACTTATACACATGAGCATACACAAATACAGACAGAAACACACACACACACACACACACACACACACATACACACACTTATATCACTTATATCACTTATATTCCAGGCTGTGTTCAGATTTGCTGTATCGTCAAAGATAGCCTTAAACACCTGGTCCTAACTCCAGCTCCCGAGAGCTGGGATTACAGGTTTATATCACCGTGCCCAGTTTCTTTTTTTTTTAACTTTAGTTTTCAGTGACATTTGAGATATAACCACCACATCTTAAATAATTTCTTTCTAAATATGTCTTGATTTATTACCTCGAGACACTTCTCTACTTCTGTGACCAACTTTTGTAACTTCGTCTTTTGTTTTTATATAATCAGTGGTGATACAGTTTACATTTTGTTCTGTATGGTTTTTAAAGCCCCATCTGTAGTAGTTATAAAGATCAAGAACAAATAATACCTGCATTCATGGAATGATTGATCCTTTACTATAGTCCTAAGTAACATGATTACATTTATTTCCCTTTAGTTACTCATCAGAATCTTTGGCCTCTCAAAAGAGAATGTTATCAACTGGATCCTCTATTCTTTTAAGTATTTATTGTGTGCATGTGTGTGTGCATGCATGTCGGACACATGTGACACGGCATGTGTGTAGAGGTCAGAGAACAATTTGTGAGAGATGGTTCTTTCCCTCTGGGGTTTGAACTCATTTTAAAATTATGTCTATGTGTTTGGGTATGTGAACATGAGTGTAGGTACCTGCGGAGTCAGGAGGTGTCAGATCCCCTGGAGCTGGAGTTACAGGTGGTATAAACTGCCTAATACAGGGGCTGGGAATAACTTATATGAGCTTTTAGTACTGAGACATTGCTCCAATCCCCTACTGATGTATCCTGCTGTGAGGCTCCATTCTTTGTTCACTTTTTATGTGTGTGGGAACAAACTCAGCATCTCACACATGCTAACCAAGTGCTTCCAAATGAGCTACGTCACCAAATCCCACATTTAAGTTTTCTCTCAACTTATGGAAATGTCACTGTTTCTCCCAGATCTTGAGATTTCCTTTGTATTACCAGATCAGCTCCCTTACCATCCCTTCCAACTCTCACTTGCTTTGCATCTTTCTCTTGGACAGCATCATTTTCATTCTCTAGAATCTACTCAGATCATCCTGTTTTCCTATACACATTATCTTCCTATGATGCTGCGATGGTTAATGCTGTCAACTTGATGTAATCTAGAACCCCTAGGATAAACCTCTGGGCCTGTCTGAGGGATTATCTAGATTCTGCTAATCGAGGTGGGAGAAGTGGCCCATAATGGCTGGTGCCATTCCTGGACTGAATGAAATAGAAAAAGCAGCTAACATGTCTCTCTCTGCTTCCTGACCGCAGGAACCTGATTGGTTCCTGCCACCATGACTTTCCTGCAGAGATGGACGGTACCCTGGGACTGTGCACTTCCTTAAGTTACATTTGTCAGGGTGTTCATCACAGCAATAGGAAAAGTAACTGATAGAATGGGCAAAACTGTCATTCTCTAACTCTCATTTCCCCTCTGTTAGTCTCTGCTCTCATTTTACTGGCCTATGCCTGCAGACGACTTCCCTAGAAAGAGCAGGAGGAAAGGCCTTTGCCCACGCTGAGAATTATTTTGTGTACCAACATGATTTGTAGCCTGGTTGGAAAAAGAATTTGAAGTTAAAATGTTTCAGAATTTTTACTGCTTTGTTGTTTTGCCACCCAGAACCTATTGTAATGAGAGATGTTTCTAGTGAGAACTTTTGTTTTTCTCTCTGGAAGATTTTGAGGTTTTTATTTTTAGTGTGCTGAAATAGCATAATGATGTGTCTGGTGTTTTTTGTTTGTTTTGTTTCCCCTTTTTTACTCCCATTTTTTTTCTGATTGGTATTCGTCAATTAAAATTCCCCTATTTGGGGGAGGGAGAAGCTGAAGAGATGGGTCAGTGGTTAAGAGTACCAGTTGTTCTTATTGAGGACCTGGGTTCAATTCCCAGCATCCATATGGTGGCTAACGACCATCTCTAACTCCATTTCCAGGGGAATCCAATGACTTCTCACTCACTGCACGATGCAGGCGCACTTACATATAGGCAATGCACTCATAAAATAAAAACAATAAATAAAATAAAAATTTATGATCCTCAATTTTGTTATTTTTATGAGTATGTGTGTGCATGTGTGTTTATGTTTGTGCATGCCCTTGCACATGTGTGTGCATTTTATTCTGGAATTCTTTTTTTTTTTCTTTTTTGAGACAAGTTCTCTGTAGCCCCAGCTGCCCTGGGACTTGCTATGTATATCACATTGCCCTCAGTCTCACAGAGATCTGCCTGCCTCTGCCTCCCAAGTGCTGGAATTAAGGTTGTGCACTACCATGCCTGGTTTATTCTGAATTCTTTTTTTTTTTTTTTTTTCTGAATTCTTATTATTGGGCACAAGATCTTCTGCACAAATCCTCTGTATTTTTGTGTTTTTCTCTTATTAAATTTATATCTGTCTATGACCAGTGATTCTTAGAATCCTTAACCTAAGTTGAATCATACAGACTTGATATTTACATACAACAAAGTGGTCAAATATCAGCAATTTCATATAGTTCCATTTAACATAGTTTTATTTTATAAGCATAGTTTTTAGCTTCTAAGAGTTCATTCCCATCCTGTCCTGTGATTACTCCTTTTCGTAGCATCCTGTTTGGGGTTGGGGGGTATGGAATATATTTTAAGTTTCTTTAAGAATACTCTTCAGGTCCTTTTTTTAAATTTAAATTTTATTTTTTATTTATTTATTTATTTTTTTGGTCTTTTCGAGACAGGGTCTCCCTGTAGCTCCAGCTGTCCTGGAACTCACTCTGTAGACCAGACTGGCCTTGAACTCACAAAGATTCGCCTGCCTCTGCCTCCCGAGTGCTAGGATTAAAGGCGTGCGCCACCACTCCCGGCTGTAGACCAGGCTGGCCTTGAACTCAGAGATCCGTCTGCCTCTGCCTCCCAAGTGTTGGGATTAAAGTCATGTACCACCAAGCCTGGCACTTCAGTTAGTTTTCATCCTGTTCCAAACTGCAGGTTTTCTTTCAGCATTTGGTGATTTCTTTGTGTTAGCATGTCTTTAAGAACAGGCCTTTGGAAGGCTGACTCTGGGTAGCTGAGGCAGGCTTGCTGTGAGGCAGATTTGACTTCTGGCTGAAGGCTGAGAACTCTGACATTCTTTAAGAGACCCAACCTCCAAGTGCCAGCATGAGATGGGACTTAATAGGAGATGTAGCACACATGTTAATTGATCTAGTTCTCCCTGGACAGTTCAGTGGGGGTGGGGTAAGGATACCAAACAAACTCCAAGTCTCTGCCTGTGGGAGAATTCCTGGCTGCTTTTCATTCTACCCACAGGTTGGTTGGGGGATTTTCTTATATCACATGAGTTGGGATTGTTTGTTTGTTTTGTTTTGTTTTGTTTTGTTTTTGTTTTTCTGTCCAGCTGGGTAGAATAGTTCCCAATAAATTCATGGACTAATCACCTTCCCATAATCTGTTTAGAGTTTGGTTCTCTAGCCGAGTATAGTGGCACACGCTTAATCCTAGCACTTGGGAGGCAGAGGCAGGTGGATCTCTGTGAGTTCAAGGCCAGCCTGGTCTACAGAGCGAGTTCTCCAGGAAGGACCTGCTGAGGGTGCAGTCACAAACATATGCCTATAGAATACCATGTACCAACTTGGGAAATGAGTCAAAACTGGGGCAGTAACATGATCAGATGTGGGTGATCCTATGGGAGGCATTTGCAGAGGAAAGTCAATGATCTGGAAAGGTCTCCCTCCTCCACCCATCAATCCTGTCATTTCTTTGCAGTAACAATTATCCTGAAAATAAAATGTATCAGTGGGTTTTTTTTTTCCCCCTAATCACAAAGTCAGTTTGGGTTTCTCATAGGGAATGTGGGAGTAAGAAAAGCACAGAGGAGAAAATAAATGTAACTCTCATCACCTTCGATAAACATTTTTAACATTTAAGATTTTCTGTATTTGGGCATGTATGCATTCTTTTGCTTAATAAAAATAGGATCTTGTTGGAGATACTGTTTTGTAATATGCTTTTTTCTAATTGGGTTTTTGCTCCAAACATCATTGATTTTCTCTTTTGTACAAGCAAATACCCTTGGGAGGGGCTGAGAGAACTGAATTAATGGTGACCGTGGTGTCCCAGGTTCCCATTCCAGGATGACATACATGAAGACACAGACAGTGGGGTTCTTAGGGGACAGAGAAGTCTGGGTTTAGAGTAAGGAGACACTGGATGTGACTGGAGAGGGTGGTTGAGAGGGGGTGGATGACGGAGATGTCAGTTCTGGACAGGTGGGAGCAACTTCAGCCTTGTGATCATCCCCCAAGGCCTGGGCAGAGTAAAAGCTTGGTCCAAAATAATATGAGTAACTAAGGTTTCTGAGACCCTTGCTGGGTGACAGGCACTGCGCTCTAGAGCTGCTATTTAACACTTTCCCTAGTTGAACAGATGGGTTTACCCATTCTGCTTTAAGAATAGGGAAACAGCCTCAAAGGGCTGAAAAATTGTGACCAAGTGCAGCAGATGGAATTGTCCAAGAAATGGCCCCAACATCATTCTAGGTACCGTGCACTTTCCTGGGCGTTGTCGTTCAGTCCCTTTGCTATATACTCTGTTTCCTCTGCCCTGGAATGTAGGTGTTCTAGTTTCATTTCTATTGCTGTGATAAAAATACCTTGTCAAAAAGCAACTTAAGGGAGAGTTTATTTTAGTCCACAATTCCAGGTTACAGCCCCTCATAGCGGGGAAGACAAGTTGGCAGAAATTGAGAGCATCTGTCTCATCACACCCACCGTTAAGAGCAGAGAGAAATGAAGGCACACATGCTTAAAACTCACTTAGTTAAAAAAAAAAAAACATAATCCAGGGCCTCCATACCAGGGAATGGTGTGTGGCCCACTTCCAGACTGGGTCTTCCAACACCAATTAAGGCAATCAAGACAATCCTCTATAGACAGACCCCTAGGCCAACCTCATCTAAGACAATCCCTCATTGAGACTCTCTTCCTAGGTGATTCTAAGTTGTGTCAAGGTGACAAAACTAACCAGGACAGTAGGTAAGCCTTCATGACTGTCTGGATGAATGGAACACTTGCAAGTTTGGGTTAAAAAAAGCTGAAGAGCATCTTATTCTCCCCCTGTGGATTCTTGCTCCCAAAACCTAGAGCCACCACCACCATGTTGTGAAGACCCCCCTACTCCACCGGAGGCCCTGTGAAGGTATTCTGCCTAATAGCCTCAAATTTATCCCAGTCACTGGCTAACCACTCAGCACAAATGGGAGAGGACAAGCTTATGATACGATCCTGGACCAGAATGGAGACAGTCATCCAATTGCAGCTTGTCTTATTCCTGAAGTACAGTACTTGTGAGTGTGAAAAGAGAAGAGTTTTTTGTTACTAAGTCCTGAAGTCATTTGATCACACAGGCTCAGGGGTTGAACCTTACTCTTGTCTTCTGCCAAACTCTTTGTTTGCTCTTAGCCATTGGGTTCCACCGTGAAGACTAGTGTACTAGTTTCCTACGGCTTCTGTGATAAAGTACCACATGATGGCTGTGCTGATGACACAGATTCCATCACTTCATAAAACACAGTTGTATCAATATATAATTATGTATCAGTTAAAAAGAAAAAGTAAGCTAAGCTTGGTGGTACATGCTTTTAATACAGCACCCTGGAGATGGAAGTAGGCAGGATCTCTGAGACTGGGGCCAGCCTGTTTTATATGGTGAGTTCCAGGATAGTTGGGGCTACAGGGAGTCCCTGTCTCAAGAAAAAAAGTTATAAAAAAGTACTACCTATTAGGTAGCTTAAACAAAAATTAATTTTCTCACAATTCTGGAGGCTAGATGTTTGAGCTCAAGATCAATAGAGTCAGTTGCTTTCAGGACCTGTCCTTGTATCCAAATATCTTCTTTATAAGGACATCAGTCATGTTAATTAGGGCCTACCTGTATACCCTCACTTTACCTTAATCGTCTCTTTTAAAGGCCTGGAAAGCAGAGTTCATCTGTGGTAGAGGCTGAGAAATCAAAGTTGGGAGGATTGTAGCACACTTCATGATAGTTACAGTGAAAGGAGTGGGGTGAGAGTGGTAAGTGGAACAGCAATGAAAAGAGGTAGGAAAATGTGAATTTTGCTAGTTAAAATATAAAATCCCATTATATAAAATCAGAAAAGGAAAGCAAGCAAAAAAGAAAAATGAGAGGATCCAGAAGCCCAAGACCCTGGAGGTAAAGCGGCAGCTGAGTGACTAGGATTTGCCAGGAGCCTTTTGTGTTCTGCTGTTAAAATTTTATTTTGCAAATTTCCAAGTGAGGAGAATTTATTGATTCTATTTTTCAAAATGCAAAAATTACCTGCCAGCTTTGTGCTCACCCCAAGACCTGGCTACCCCCATGTCAGGAATTGCCAGCTCTGACCGGAAGTTGGTAGCAGTGGGCTGACCATGCATGGCTGTCCCTGACCATAGACCTGGGTACACCTCTATTCTCATATTTTTTCTTTCCTTCCACTTTCAGCCATTCTGCCCCTTCTGGGGCTAGACGTTGCTTGTGAATTGACACGGGGATGTTGTCTCTTCCTGAAGTCATTTATATCGGTATTACTACAGTAAATTCTTTATGAAATAAAAATCAATAGTCACCGACATCCTGAGTACTGAGGAAAATAATTGTTTATGGCACTCAGCTTAAGCTGTTCTGGTAATCACGTTGAAAAATACAATATTTATTCATTAGATCAAATTTAATGAGGCCTCCTGGCAGTAATTATAAAAATTACTGTAGCAGTAAATTACTAATGAGTTGTGATGTGCTTCCTACCTGTGAAGAAGGACTGGGGGTTGAAAAAGCTGCTACCCAGATGAGGAGCAAGGGAGGGAGCCCCTGGCCCGCTGCTCTCTCACCCAGGCAGGAAAGGATCGGTATACCCAGACCACAAAAGCAAACAAGAAAAAAGACCGAGGCCACACAACCAGGGGCATTCTTGCAGCCGTGGGAACAGGATCAAGATTAGAGCGTTCTTTTTCCCAAAGGTGAGCATCCTCTCAGCATTGTGGCACTGCTGTGTGCTGGGGTCATGGAGGGGCACTCATCTGCTCTCTGGGAAGAACAGAGCTTCTGATTAAGCCTGGGACATGATTCCTGACACATGCTGCCCTGCAAGTGCAAGGCCTTGACTCCGACCGCGGAGGTGTAAGTTCTCCCCGGCTCTTTCAAAACCAGCGGCAGAGCACGGCGCCTGCACAAACACATGTGTAGTGGAGGGTTTTTTTTTTTTTTTTTTTTTTCTTCAGGTTCCTGAGGGCTCTTCCTCCTTCGGAGGATCAGAACTGGCTACAAATTTCCCCTTTCATTTTATAGCATGGAGCTAAGTTTTCTTAAGAATGCAAGTAATTAATTTTGACAGAGAGCCCGTGTTTTTTTTTTTTTTTTTTTTTTGGGGGGGGGGCCAGGAAACAGACTGAAAGGAGGGCAAGCGAGTTTTTAGAAATACAAACAACAGAGTTCAATGGAAACACTGTCTTGGAGAGGAGTGAGGGGGCACAGGCACAGGTTTAGCGTGCAGTTTTCTGGATTTGGGGGCGGGGCTTACCACATGACCTGCCCATATTAGTTCATCCCTGGCAGCCTTTGTTCCCTGGCACAGGTTGGTAGCCTACCATGAAGGAACATCCATGCTTGGTGAGGGCTCCCACCCCATGGGCAGTTGGAATCTGGTACCCAGAGGAAACACCCTCTGCATCCCCGGCTTCGCATGCCTCATATGTAACTTGTCTGAATTGGCAGCAGTGTGCTGTCTTCCCAGAGTGACAGCTATCTATTCAGGTAGTAGCAGCTATTGTCTTCTTACTTGTAACACCAAGAGGGTTTTTGTTTAGCTTTAGGAATTCTGACAGCATTTCTGCAAGTCTTACTCCCAGCAGGTCCAACCCCTCCTCTGTGGGAAGGGCACAATGACATTAGAGTGTACATTTTTTTTCCTTTAAATTGCAGATGCCTTAAAATGAGATTGTCAGGTTTGTTGGCTTGTCAGAGGAAAGTATCAAGATTGTCACAGTGTATTATATCACTATAATATGATCATTGTACATGAAACTAATGAGTAATATTGTACTTAGTGGTGGGACCTAGTCATAGTAATGTGAAAAGCAGTGTGCAGCCTTGCATTTTACCCAGACTATCTAGGGAAGATGTCTGCCCTGTGGGATGAGAGGCAGAACTCAACCATTCAGCCAAGGTCAAGGAGCTCTCTTTACATAAGGAGGTGCCCTGCTGAGGGCAGTTGTGGGGAGAACAGCATGGAAAGAGACTGGAGGCCCCTCTGTCCGGGGTTACTGGTGTGTTTACGGCCTCATAGGCACCCAGGAAATTATTCTTGAGGAGGGAATAGATGCTGGTTTTAAATTTTCTTTGCACTTAGAATCCAAGTGTTAGATTGGAAGCAGTTTCAAGAAGCCACAATGGAAGCTGCAGTGTTACTTCAGAATCCTCTCATATAGGCCTTCCTCGGCCGTTCATTCAATTCTTTCACTCATTCATCAGACATTGATATGCTCAAGTGCATCCCAGGTACTAGGTACCCAGAGGTCCATATGACAAGCACAGTTCTGTATTATAAGGCTCATGGTGTGGCAGTGTAGACACTGAGCAAGGAGATATACTGAGTAACACAGTGCCGTAAAGAAGAAGGGAACCAGGACGGGAAGTCTAACCCAGCCGGAGGAGGTGGTGATAACGCTGAGGACTCAGAGGTGCCAGGCTGGGGATCTGCTTTAGTCAGTGAAATACTTGCCTTGCAAACTGAAGTTTGATCTCTAGCACCCATGTTAAAAAAGCCAGATGTGATGGTATGTGCTGTAATTAGCAATGGGGAGGTAGTGATAGGCAGATTCTATAGGCTCTCTGGCCAGTTTGCCAGTGAGAGACCTTGTTTCATAAAAAGGTGGACTGAGCCTGAGGGATGAGGATTAATGGTCTCACATGCATATGCACTCACACACATAAAGATGAGAAGCAGTTAGAACAAGGAGGCAAAACAGCTCTGAGCCCCTGAGAACAGAAGAAAGGTCAATGGGCCTGGAGGGAAGTGGTGGCCCCTGGGCCTAGGCGGAACTGAGCTTGTGTTTAGACTGGTTTACCTCTGTGAGTTGTCAGGGACTGAACAATATCATCTGTTGGGGCCTGGTTCATAGTAGAAATTTAAACATGGAATGCTTATTGTTGAAGGGCAGGATAGTCAGCTTACTGACATATGGCTGTGCAAAGATATCTTTTTTTGTCCTTATTTAGTGGTAGATGGGCTTGGATACACAAAGGGCAGGCCTGGCAGCCATGTTACCTGAGTTACCATTAGAAGGCAAAAGAGTATGGATTCATACCAATATCCCACAGGACGCATTCATTTCCTTGGCTGTGTTAAGCAATACACACTCACATTATAAGCAAGATTACCCATCACAGTCTATTTGATAATTTCCTTGAGATTTGTTCAGGATATGAACTGTACAGCTATACTCTGAGGCCCCAAATCTAATAAACACTTTTTTTTTTTGCATGGATACTTTTTTTTTAAGTGGCAAACTGTGAACCCTTCATCCCCCCCCCCCCCATGGCAGGAATCTTCCATAAGATTCTAGAAAGTCTGCTTCCTAAAATGGACAGAATTTACAATGTTTATCTTTTCTGAAAGATGTGAGAAGATTCCTCTAACATTAATGCAACCTCAACACTTACCATCTGTTAGAGTTGGCCCCGTGCCACCCAGAGCTCTGCTTCTCCAAGCTCAAGAGTAGTTTGAGGCTCCTGAACCTGAGCAGCTCATTGAAGGCTGGCCCGGATTCATTTGTTGTGAACATCTTGAGAAGGGTTGATTGGTCTGGTCCTCTCATTCCAGGAAAATGATTGGGTCAAAACATAGGTTTCATTCCATTTGTCTTCACCTATAATGTTCTTTTTTAATTTTTTAATTTTTAATTTTTTAAAATTTTATTTATTTTTTATGTGTATGAATGTACTGTCTGCATGTAGGTTTGTGCACCCGTGTCGTGCAGTGCCGCGGAGGTCAGAAGAGGGTGTTGGATTCCCCTGGCACTGGAGGTAAAGACGGTCCTCAGCCACCATGTGGGTGCTGGGGATCAATCCCGGGTCCTGTGCAAGAGCAGTCAGCGCTCTTAACCGCTAGGCCATCTCTCCAGCTCCTACCTTTCTTTTTTTTAAAAAAGGGTCTCCCTTTTAGTCTCAGCTGGCCTGGAGCTCGCTTTGTAGACCAGGCTGGCCTTGAACTCACAGAGATCTGCCTGCCTCTGTCTCCCAAGTGCTGGGATTAAAGGCACATGCCGCCATGCCCAGACTCACCTATACCTTTCTTATTCTTGTGTGTGTGAGCTGTGCATGTACAGGTGTGTGTGGCAGTCAGAGGTTGACATTGAGCACTGTCCTAAGTCTCTTCCCATTATTATTATTATTATATTATTATTATTATTGTTATTTTGAGTCTCACCCTGATCCTGGAGCTCACTGATAGTGCTAGATTGGCTGGCTAGCAAGCCACAGAGATCTGCCTGCCTCTGCCTCCATGGTACAGGGAGGGATGGGAAGTGTAAGTATGAGCCACTCTGTCTGGCTTTTTTACACGAATCATGGAGTTGGAACTCACAGGTTGTCATGCTTGTGTGGAAGGCACTTTACTGATTGAGCATCTATCTCCCTATGGTCTTCCCTAGTTGTTCCCGATACTAGTCACTGGTATCAGGGTGTCACGTACATCACTAGTGTATTAGTGCGCTCGTGGTAAGTATGACACAGCTGTTTTCCAAGCTGTTTTTCTGGATCCCAAGCCCTTGTTTTCCCAGAATTGTTTTTGAGAGGAAAGGCATGGGTCGAGTAAGCTTTTTAACCAAAATGGCTGAACAAATGAGATGTGGGAATTCTTAACCGGGTTATCACTTCAAAATGCATAAACCAGGGAGTTCTGGGGGAGGCTGGGGTGGGGAGAAGAGGAAGAGAGCAGAAATAGGCTGGAGACTCACCAGTCCTGCCAGGTGGAGCTTTGTTTGGCCTGTACTGTCTGTGGTACTCGAGGGCACACGCACATTCTCACGCAGCTCCACGCTCCCTTGCCTGCAAGCCTGCTGCCCCTGAACTCTTTTTAGAGTGCCAGCTCTGAGTGGGCCTTAAAGAGCCATCTGCGGGGCCTGCTCCATGCACATGGTCAGCGCTTTGTGGAGGCTGCTTACTGGGGGGGCTTTAGAACTCAGCCTCTTTGTCCGGCAGACCGCACACTTCTGTTGGTTTTTTTTCCCCCTAAATTGAACCACTCCTGTCCCTAATTGTGTCACTCCTGCTGTCCCCTCTAGCCATCAGAGCCGGTGGCATGGTTCTGATTGTGTTGCAATGTGTCCTTGAAGCATCCTTTTTGTTTGTGTTCAATGGCTCTCCTTCAGCTCACAACACAGTGGTGGCAGTGGTTTCCTAGGGTCACCCATTCTCCTCTGAGGACCAGCCCAGAAAAGCCCCGTCGTAATGAACCTGGCTTCAGACGGACGGACACACACACGGGTTTGACAGCCCTCCTGGCTTCGGCCACTCTAACAAGATTTTGTCATTTGTGGCTTTTGCACGTTGGAAAAACTTTCATCTCTGAGTTTCTATGGGCTATAAATACTTGGTAGGTTAAAAAGGAATCATTCAGAACATGAAATAAACAGAGCCTGGTACGTACACAGCAACATACCTCAACGGAGCCCTTCAACTTCTAGGCCAGAGCGGCAGGAATCTGAGACAGGGCCTCCTTCATCCCTTCGCCCATTCACTTCCCTCCCATGCTGGACACTGCTCTCTTGTGTGACCTCTTTGGGCTGGGCATTTTCCTAATGAGGCAGGAGGATTAGGTCTCCATGTCACTTATACCTTTCACCACGGAGGGAAAAGTTGATTTCATTTGGGTTGGGGAACATTTTTGGAATGTGTAGAAAATATGATGTGAATATTATACATCTACCACAAATTCAGAAGAGCCCTATAGGAAAAGTTATGTCTCAGTTTTGAAAAGTCATTAAGGTACTGATCTTAATGGCTTGGTTTATTGCCTAAATAATTACATTTTGTCTTCAGATTTTAAAGGAAATATATATGTGATCATTAAGTAAGGGAGAATAGCAGGCTGGGAACAATTTTTAAAAAGACAGTCTTTCAAAATATCTTTCAAAGGCATCTTGGTCATATGCTTTTTTTAAAAAAATGAAATTTGCTGGGCTGGAGAGATGGCCTAGCGGTTAAGAGCGCCGACCGCTCTTACAGAGGACCCGGGTTCGATCCCCAGCACCCACATGGCGGCCGAGAGCCGTCTGAAACTCCAATTCCAGGAGAACTCCAGCTCCAGGGGAATCCGAGACCCTCTTCTGACCTCCGCGGCATTGCATGACACGGGTGCACAAACCTGCATGCAGACAGTACATTGATACACATACAGAAATAATTTAAAAAAAAATGAAATTTGCACACAGAAAGCTGCAGAAAGCACAAGGACACATCTACATTTAAAGCAGCTTTGAAAATCATACAGAACATGTCAGCACTACCTAGAGCAAAATGTTCCTTGAGCCCTAACAAACTGTATTGTCCCTCCAGTTAACGCCATCTCCAAGGCCCCTCCCATGCGGTAACCACCTTCTGATCTCATGCTCATTATTTCATATCATATGATACACACATGTAATATAAAAAGTCTCACATATAAGACCCATCAATTGTATTTTCTCCATTTTACCATTTGTACTGTGTTTCAAGATGTCACACATTTGTACAAAAATAGATCAGATCATCACAGAATTTCAGTCTCAATTTTTATATCATACTATACATATACATCTTGATCTTATAATATTTATCACTAAAATTCCATTTATGCTGGGCATGGTGGTATATGCCTTTAATCCCAGCAACTGGGAGGCAGAGGCAGGTGGATTTCTGTGAGGTGGAGGCCAACCTGGTTTACAGAGCCAGTTCCAGGCCAGCTGGGGCTACAGGGAGACTCTGCCTCAAAAAAAGAACAAAAATAAAATTCCAATTACAACACTATACTATAATTTATATAATTAATCACTTTATATAATACCACAATACCTTTCTATGAATAAAACTAAGCTATTATGTGTGTGTGTGTGTGTGTGTGTGTGTGTGTGTGTGTGTATGTGTGATGCTGAGGATTTTTTTTTTTTGTCTTTTCGAGACAGGGTCTCCCTGTAACCCCAGCTGTCCTGGAACTCACATTGTAGACTAGGCTGGCCTTGAACTCACAAAGATCCGCCTGCCTCTGCCTCCCAAGTGCTAGGATTAAAGGCGTGCGCCACCATGCCTGGCTGATGCTGATGATTAAATTCAGGGTCTCATACATACTTGGCAGGTTCTTTATCTCTGAGGTACATCCCCCACATATCAGTTGTCATGGCTGTATCCCATTCATAGGTGTAGCATAATTTCTAAGCTACTTTACCTACTGATGGACATTTAGCATTGCTATCTTATGCTTCTGTCTAACAAAAATGCCCTTAGGGTAACATTTATGAGCAACTAATTGGAAAGGCTTTATAATCATATCTTACTATATTATTAATTATCAGTGGTTCTGTTGCTGTTGTTGGTTCTGTTTTTGAAACAGAGTCTCACTCTGTTGCTCAGGCTCACCTTGAATGCCTGGGCTCAAGGGATCTTCATGCCACTAGACATACACCATCTTGCTTGCTAACTTGTGTATGGATGTGGTACTGAGTTTGAATACAGAAGCTCTTTAATGCTAGCCAAGTGGCTCTACAAATCACTGAGTTGAGCCACCGATTTCTAATTATATGACTCTTAAGAGCTGTATTTTATATTTTCCCTTTTATCCCTTTTTCCAGTATACTACCATGTTGTGGTATATGTTAGAAGAGTCTGTGTGTGTGTATGTGTGTGTGTGTGTGTGTGTGTGTGTGTGTGTGTGTATGTATGTGTGTTTATATGCATGTATATATGTATGTATGTATGTATGTAGGTGGATGTTCCTAGCCCAACCTTGGAGCAAGAGCCTATCTGAGTTAAAATACTGTGGACCTCTTAAAATTATATATGTGTCATATAATTTTTGAAGTCATTTAAAAATTATCACCAGAATTTTTATTTCTAGTTGTTAGAGAATTCCTTCATAGATCATTCAATTCCTTCAAGTCACAGAGGTGAAAAAACAAAAAGGGAAAAAAATGTCTGGCTCCAGGGCTGCGGTTGAGTGAAGTTCCCGTAATGTCACCTCTTCCACTTGACTGGAAAGCGCTCCATGAACACACACAGTGCATTTCTTTCTGTTCTAATCCATGAATATCACTGCCCTTGTCTCTCGGCCCCAACCCCAGGCTTTTTGTGCAACGCGCCATGTCTCTTATTAGGAGTGAGATTCTCTTACAACACTCTGCTGCTGTGGTTGGCATGTTTGCTGAATTTTCATTCAGGGTTCATTTTCCTGGTCAGTTATTTGATTTATTTTTTAAAGGCTTTAGAAATATTGCAGTCAAAAAGACCAGCAAAATAATTTTCAGAGATACATGTTTAAAGAAGAAGAGGTTTATTAGGATGTTTACATCAATGCTACAGAATTCTTTTTAGTCTCCAGGGATGGGGATTATTATTTCTTTGTCATGGAATCCCTAGATCTTTGTGGGAGGCCTAAAAACACCAGTTCTCTTCCATTTAAACAAATTCAATTCAATTCCCTTGCATTGGCAGAGCACACTGAAATCTTCTTTTTCTCAGCCAAGGAGAGCAAAGTTGCCCTGGTAGTTTTATAAAGATGGATTTTTCCCATCTTAACACATCCCATACTCCTTCCGCCCCTCCTCTTCCCCCACTGCCCAGCCGTTCCACCCTTACCTCCCCTGCCCTCACACCTCCCCCCTCAGCTCAGAAAAACACACTGAAACACACAGATACACACACAGATACCTCCACGCCCCTTTTCTCTAAAGTAATGAGGCACACGAAAACCCTGGCCAAGAAATTATCTGTGAGTAAAAATAATTATATCTTTCGTATTGTCTTAAAATAAGCCAGGTGAATACATGTTTACTTTTTAAAATTCAAAGAAACATTTGAAAAACTTGAAAATACAAGCAAGTCTTTCCTGATTCAATCACCTCAGGGGTAAATCGTGAAGAGCTGGCATTGGTGCCAGGCTTTAAAAATGAAAAGTGGGATGCAGTATCTGCATCATCAGGCAGCAAGCCGCTTTCCTGTACTTGACAGTGCAGGCTTCTCCATGGGACAGCACAGAGATCTGCCTCATTTGTGAGTGACAGCAGAAGATCCATGGCACACTTCCCTAACATTTATTAATGCTTTCCTACAACTTGGTTTTCTACAGATTTACCTCTTTCAAAGCCTAGATATGGACTGGACTGTGAATGTGTCACAGGGTACGGTTAAGAATGTAAGCTGTGGGCTGGAGAGATGGCCTAGCGGTTAAGAGCGCCAACCGCTCTTACAGAGGAACCGGGTTCGATCCCCAGCACCCACATGGAGGCCAAGAACCGTCTGAAACTCCAATTCCAGGAGAACTCCAGTTCCAGGGGAATCTGACGCCCTCTTCTGACCTCCGTGGCACTGCACGACACGGGTGCAACAGACCTGCATGCAGACAGTACATTGATACACATATAGAAATAAATAAAATTTAAAAAAAATTAAAAAAAAAAAAAAGAATGTAAGCTGTGAATCTTGGGCTGGGGGATAGTCACAAGTGGCAGTTGGTGGCCGCTGGTTCCATTTCCATTTCCAGAAAAGGAGAAGGACTCTCCAGAGGCGGTGACTGGCCTGCTTGCCTAGAACACAAATAAAAGTAGAAAACCTCTTCTTCTCCCTGTAATTCTAGCATTCCAGAAGATGAGGCAGGAGGATTGTGAGTTTGAAGCCAGCTTGGGCTATAAGGCAAGCTCTGGGGCAGCCAATGTCTAAATAAGTAAATGTTAAAAAGAAAAAGGAAACGGAAAGTAACCCTTCTTCCTCATTTTCCCATTCTCCTTCTCCTCCACCCAGGGATTTGCTTTCCAGTCAGATAGGAAACACTTCTCAGAAAAAATTGGGGCCCAGTCTAGGGTGACATACACAAATTTGTTTGCAGAAGTGACTTCATTGTATTTTTCTGGCTCTGTATTCTTCTTCTCCTACAGGTTCCTTCACTTGTTCTGTAACTGAGAAGTGAAGACTGTTACAGATGGGAAGATTTCTAGTGGCTGGAAGATGGTGGCTGTGAGGTGAACTAGTGTTAATTCCACCCCAAATCCAGCATTTCTAATTCCATCTAAACAGTTTGAGCCTCCATGTTTGTGGTCCCCTCTCCTTTGTCACGGAAAATAACAGAGTACATTAGCACACTGAAAACTGTACAAAGGACAGCTTTCAGACTTGCATGTTAAAAGGGCACGGTCCTGTGTGTTGTGTTTGTACTGTCAGCCCACCAAACACAGACAAGATTTAGGAAGAAAGGAAGGCTATTTACTGGAACAAAATACATGATAGTTCATATTACATATTTTCTTGATGGACACAAAGAGACATCCACACTGATTGACTGTCTGCATGTGCCTCTCCCCTGAGTTGAGTTACAGTGTGATGGATAAACCAGTCTCAGGCAAGTGTCAGGAAGATTACCAAAAGAAAGAGCTGTCTGTAGTTGTTCCCTCTCTAAGGAGATTGACAACTCACCCTAACAAAAGGAAACATTAGTGTGCTATTTGTGTCTCCCAAAGAGACTGTGATAAGATGACGTGATAAATGGTGGGGTAGGGGTGGGAGGGAGGTTGCCAGTAAAAACACATAAGGTAGCTGAATCGTGAAATGCAAAGAAAACCTCAGCCAGCACTATTGATGAGGCTTGTTTATTTTTAAAAGGTGAGCTGGTTTGAACAATGCAAGTGCTTGCAGATATGTTGGATGACAGCGTAAATTCTCAAAGGAGATCTTCTGTCAGCCTTAGGACACATCTGAAACGTTTTTGGCTTTCCCACCTGGTCTAACCTTGCTGCTTTAACACAATAGTTTGCATAAGGGGCACAGTCCAATATGGTGTAGATTACTGGGTCTTTCCTTTTTCATGCAATCCAGAGTGGGGTCCATCCGCACCTGGCAGCACCCTAAAAATAGGAGTTTATGCACTGGAGTCACAGGGGTGTTCATTAAGACTTGGAAACTGGGCCTAAAGAGGTGGCTCAGCGGCTAAGAGCACTGACTGCTCTTGCAGAAGATCCATGTTCAATTACTATCACCCACATGGCAGCTAACAGCTATCCCTAACCCCAGTTCCACGAGATCTGACACCCTCTTCCCGCCTGCACAGACATTGCATATGGGTGCACTTACACACATGTAGGCAATACATTCATACATATAGAATAAAAATAAATAAAAAATATTTTTTATTTTATTTTGTTTTTTTTTGTAGTTTTGAGACAGGGTCTCCCTTTAGTCCCAGCTGGTCTGGAGCTCGCTCTGTAGACAAGGCTGGCCTTGAGCTCACAGAGATCCGCCTTCCTCTGCCTCCTGAGTGCTGGGATTAAAGGCATGCACCACCATGCCCAGCTGAAATAAAATATTTTTAACAAGATTTGAAAACTACCAGGATGGATTTGAGTGTATCCAAATAGGATAGATTCCCCAGAAAGGCTTAACTCATGACAGCAGCTGCTCATTAATTGCAAAGTGGCACCAATTTGAAGTGATCTCTGGTCATTTTGACAGGTTTGCTTTTTTTTTTTGGTCTTTTCGAGACAGGGTCTCCCTGTAGCCCCAGCTGTCCTGGGACTCACTCTGTAGACCAGGCTGGCCTTGAACTCACAAAGATCCGCCTGCCTCTGCCTCCCGAGTGCTAGGATTAAAGGCGTGCGCCACCACGCCCGGCAACAGGTTTGCTTTTTAAATGATATCATGGACTGCTGGAGTTCATGAACATCTTCAGGGAGCTTTCCTTTTTCTCCACATTGTTCCTGGGGAGTCTGGCCTATGCAAACCAGAGGTGTCTAACAGACGGGAAGGCTTCTGTGGCCTAAACTGAAGTGGTCTGGACCTCAAGGCTCTATGTAGAAATGGCCCTCAGGCAAACAGTCTCTCCTGCATAGCTTCATAGCTGGCCTTCCGTGAATACTCATGGAACTGGTCCAGCTGTGCAGCGGCTCCAAGGGGAGCTTCTGTTTAACCATGGATATCAAGGACAGGATTAGGACTGGGCCTGACTCTCCTCTACACGTCTTAGTCACGTTCAAGGATCTTTACCCCTGCTCCTTACTGGCCTAAGTTAACATGGGCATTTAGAGCTTATCAAAGGGACTTGTCCTGGTGTACTAGGTGTAATGGGTACCATGAGTACCTGGGAAAAACAACTTAAAGTGAGGCATTGTTTTGGTTGATGGGACCAGAGGTTTCATTCCACAGTCCTTGGTTTCAGTGCTTCTGGGCCCTGGTAAGGTAGGACATCATAGTGGCAGAAACATGTGGCAGAGGCTACTTACCTCATGGAGGACGGGAACTGGGGAGAAAGGGGAAAGACATATGCTAGTAGGCTTCCTCTTCCTGTTTTATTCCTTCTAGGCCTCTGCATATGGGCCAGTGCCACCCATCACATCCAGGGTAATCTTCCCTCTGGAAATGCCTTCACAAGCACACCCAGAAATGTTCTCTACTAATCTCCTAGGTATTTCTCATGCAGTCAAGCTGACCATCAAAGTCTCTTACCTTTGATCTTTCCATCACACATATATAGGAAACCGTCTTGACTCTGGCCCCAATTCAAATCAGCCACGTTCAACGCTTTGTTTGTTAGGGACTCATGCTTGATTCTGACTCTGAGGCTTTCCAGAAAAGATAATCTGACCTAAAATGCCTCTGCCAAGAGCTGTTGAGATTCAGGACCACCTTGGCTCAGGCCAAAAGAGCCCTCTCACCTACAAGGAAGAGGAACTAAAGAACAGCCAGGTACTGGTAGACATGGACAAGAATTTCCCAAACTTTATGTATGCACTGACCAGGTGGGTAATTGCATGATCGGTCTACAATTGGACATGGGTAGAAAATGTGGTGCATAAATTACAGATGCCTTTCTGATTAGTAGACACCTTCCTTCTTACTCTGTGGATGTTGGCATCTCCTGTTACATTCTTTTACTGAACTACTTCAGTCTGTTAAATGCCTTAATTTCTACTGAGACTTAAAGCAGTTTGAATCTTCATGTGGTTAAATTTTAATTCCAAGCTGATTCACATTTCATTTAAAGCTCCTCACTTGCTGGGCGTGGTGCCGCACGCCTTTAATCCTAGCACTCGGGAGGCAGAGGCAGGTGGGTCTTTGTGAGTTCAAGGCCAGCCTGGTCTACAGAGTGAGTTCTGGGACAGCTTGGGGCTACATGGAGACCCCGTCTCAAAAAGACCAAAATAAAATAAAATAAAATAAAGCTCCTCACTTAAGGATGGTTGGATGAGAAGCTGCGGTGATCTTTCCTTTTGTTCCTGTTGGTGATGAAGGATATACTGAGCAATAAGACGAGCCCCCAGAAACTCTCTCTCTCTCTCTCTCTCTCTCTCTCTCTCTCTCTCTCTCTGTCTCTCTCTCTCTCTGTCTCTCTCTCCCTGTCTCCTTCTGAGGCCAATCTTTATCTTTTGAATATATCTTGGACACCACTAAACTAGGGAACAGAGATCACAGTGATATCTTTTTGTTTCTTCTTGATCTTCCTTTTCATGTCCAAGAGCAGCCATATTTCTCAAATAAGACACAATTCAGTGGTACAGCCTGCCTAGCATGTACAGAGCTTGGGCTCCATCCCTAGCAGTGAAAACAACGAAAAACAATAAACTTAATTCCATTATAGGTCATGGGACACTTACTATTCATGGGAACATTGGATTTGAAAAGAAGCTTGGATGTAAAATGACTTAGAAACAAATAGTTGAGAGAAACACCAAATTGAATAAAAAAATCACAGAAGAAAACATGGACAAGGGGACACAGGATGGCAAAGAGCGAGGGTCTGTAGGTGGGGGGGGGAGAAGAAACAAGAAGGCAGCCAAGAAAGACTTACATCCTCTGAGTGAAAAAGAAAAACAGTGCACATGACGAACAACAACAAAAACGTTGGAGCAGAGACGAGTCTTGCTCTGACTTTCTAGGAGATAAAACATCTTCCAGGTGATCTGACAGTGACACCAGGTGGCTGATGGAGCCACATGGAAGTCATCGTCAGTCATTTCACCCCCAAAAGCCAGTGTTGTTTTATGAGCCAATCTTTAAGTGGCGACAGTTGACCCAGTCTAGAGATCACAGTTTCTAGCTTCCTTATTTTTCAATCAAGGACACTGAATCCTCAAGCGATTAACACTAACCCCTCAACCAACCTACTCATCAACCAAACAGAAATGTCAGAGAATGCAGACATGGAGGTTCATTTACCAAGCTCTGGGATGCAGCTTTGTGTCTATTAATCTTTTAAAAATTTTTATCATTTATTTATTGTTTCTGTGTATGAGTGTATTGCCTGCATGCATGTAAGTGCATACATGTTGTGCAATGCCCAAGGGGGTCAGAAGAGGGCATCGTGTCCCCTGGAACTGGAGTTACAGATGGTTGTTAGCTACCATGTGGGTGCTGGGAATTGAACCCAGGTCCTCTGCAAGAGCAGCCAGTACTTTTAACCTCTGAGCTGTTTATCCAGCCCCATGGCTATTAATCTTTAAAAACAAAGTCTACCTTTGAGTTAGTTGCTTCCTGGAGCCATTTGTTCATAATGGGTAACTAATGTTAAAACACAAACTGTCCTGAGCTAGGCAGTCTACATGACTAATTCATATGTTCCCTAGCCAATTAGAATATAAATTAATTGTAGGAAGAAAATAATCCACAAAAACATACAGTACCTGTTTACTCAAACCAGAAGGTGTAACATGACCAGCATCAGCCTTTCTCCGTGTTCTTGAAAACACAACAAAAACCACAGAGAACTGTCTATGAACCACAGAGAATCACCTACTCTGGGCTTGATAGCAGATAGGCAACAGAGCTTTTGTTAGTAAGGAAAATCACTCAGCAGGATCATCACAGGGAAGTAACGGGGAAGAATTTTTGGCATACTGCACACTAGAGTAGACTGGAGGTGCCCGTTTCCCCTAGTTATGTCTGAATATGGCTTTATCTGAATTATATATCCAAAGAAGCATTTTAATTAAAAATATTCAATATTCATACATAAATCAGTGAATGTTGAGTGTGAGAAACATTATGTTAGATCTTGGAAAGGAAAAAAAAAATCCCCAAGGGTAGAAAACAAAATGAAACTATTTGGAAGTAGTTACAACTGATAATAATATCCTGTGAATTGGTTTAGTACCCTAACCGAGAATCCTGTGCAGCTAAGTGTTACAAATTACTGAAAATGAGGGGAAAAGTTCTTGTGATTTCAAAGAGTGGTTTAAGTAACTTGATTTGTTTTATTGGCTAACTTACCACTTCCTGCTTTGCTTTGATCAAATTAAAGGGAAAGGAAAAAATCAAATAAGAAAATAGCTATGTTAAGTGAACTGACGACAGTACAGGAGACCATGCACACTCACCACTCTAGGGAGCAGTTTCTTCTGCATATTAATGACTGTTTCCCTTTGAGCACTTCTGTGTATTTACCGGTGATGTATCTCTCATCACCGATGGCACCCAGGATCCCCAAGTCACCCACAGCAATCCGGTATATATGTATTTCAGGGTAGGAGGCACACAGGGGCAGGCTTTCCGAGTCAGTCTTCCATCTCTGCACCTAGGTCAGCTCTAGAGACCAGCCTGTACTGCTTGCCTAGCACTCTGAACAAAACTGCAGTTATTTTCATCATTGCTCCAGTCAGCACCTGATCACATATGCAAAGAAATGATTTCATGGGAACCACTGTTTTGAAAAAGACAACATTTATAGTGCACCCATGTTGCCTACATGAATCCATGTCATAAAACAACCTGTACAGCATACCACAGGTTCTCCACTGACGAACATTGAAACTGGTTGCTATTCAGTCTCAAAACTGTCTTTTTGGCTAAATTGTTATGAAATATAAACATTTTTTAAGAGCACATGTTCTCTTTCTAATTCTTGAAGCGTGCTCTCCTGGCAGAATATTTTTATTCCATTTGTTCTAAGTTAAACAATTTAATATTTTGGAAAAGTATTTTTCTTATTTAAATGAAAACGAATATAATAGTTTGCAGAGTAAAAGGCAGGGTTTCATCTTCTAGACAAAAAAAATTTAAAAGAAAGACATGTTTTCTCCATTGAACAATAAAAGCACTACAATAAAATAAAATAAAATCATGGTATCATAACAACGAGTTCTCTTTCAGGTGGTTTGTTCTGAGCTAAGTCGTCTTCTTTATGGATAGAATGACAAATTGCTTAATTCTGTAGCAAACATTCATGAGCTACAAATGTGCTGCATCACCAGAATGGGGGCGAGATCACCAAGAAGCACAGCAGTGGGAACAGAACAGAAGTGGACAGGAGTGGCGGGAGGGGATAGTGCGCTGTGGCATTGTTGTGGCTTTGAGACTGTGAGGTGAGAGAGGAGAGGGAAATGGAACAAGTTCTTCTCTGACCACCTTAAGGTGCTGCTGCTGTGTGTGTTTGGGGGTGGGTGGGATGGAGGATAAAAGGAGAGAAAGGAATCTGGATGTGGAGTCTCATGGTGTATGTTCACTAGGCTTCTAAAGGCTCATAGGAGTTAAAGAGCACGAGATGGCATAAATTCCTAGACATTTCAAACTGGAGCAGGGTAGTTTTGTTTTGTTTTGTTTTTCAAATAAAAAAGAGAAGCTGGGTGTGGTGGCACATGCCTTTAATCCTAGCACTCAGGAGGCAGAGGCAGGCGGATCTTTGTGAGTTCAAGGCCAGCTTGGTTTACAAAGGACAGCTGGGGCTACAGGGAGACCCTGTCTCGAAAAGACCCCCAAAATAAAAAGTAAATTAAAAAAAAGAGTAGAGGAACTCCTTTCTCTTCTTTAAAGTTTAGGATGGCTAATTATCCTGAGGCTATATTTAAAAATAAAGTGGGTTTTGACCATCCAGGGAGAGCAACATGAGAAATTATAATAACATTATCTACATGATTATTGTTTGCTATGTACATGGCAGAACCCAGTGAGAAAGACAAGCCTGAAAAAAGTGGAAATCGCAACTAGACAACCCAGCTCAACCACCCACACCATAGCGCAGGCGCTGAGCATCTCAGAACTCCCTGGAAGGATGAATTCATTTAGAATGTTAGCTTTCTTCCTTTAATCTCAGCCAAATGCTCTCTTGCTGCCCGGGGGCCTCTCTGTCTCTCTCTAACAGTGTTTTGCCTCACAGCAGTGGAGAGAGGAGGATGTGTCTTTCTGTGCCTCTTTGCCCTACAGAGAGCAGACCTCACCATTTTCTAGCTGTGATGTTCTGCCTCACTGGCAAGTCAGAGAAGGCTGGACACCAGCTATTTCACGAGGCATCTCTCGTTAGGTGTTCCATTCCCATCCCTGTAAGCAGTCATTTGGCCTTGTCTGAGAAATCTCCAAGAACTCTGCAAGAACATCAGCACTGTCGAGTGGCTTGAAGAGTCTTTAGCTATTGATTCGACGCTACCATCTCCTATTAGTGAAGTTCATTTGTTTTTCCTTTCCAGAAGAGCTCTTCTTGCATCTAATCACACCTAATCTTCCAGCAAAGATGTTTTCCTTAAAAAAAAAAAAAACCCATGTAAATCAAGTTTTTGTAAATCTAATCATATGTTTTATGCATCGGAGGAACTAGGAATGTAAAGGAGTAATCCCATAGTGCAGTCTGCTGTAAAATGAAGATTTGCTCCCTTTCTGTTCATTTCTGTAAATGTGAATATTTATTCATGGGGTTGAAGGAGGTAGGTCTTCACTGAGGGTTTGGAATCCGCTGTCTTTTCATTTCTTCTTTTAACCAAGTCCTCACGTATCCTCAGAAGCCTCCACTTGCTGGGTAGCTGAGGATGACCTTGAACTTCTAAACCTCCTGTGTCCACTTCCAAAATGTTGGGATTACAGGTCTGTGCCACTACCATGCCTGGTTTGTGAGGTGCTGGAGACTGGATCTTGGACTTCAGGTACCTAGGCAAGCACTCTACCAACTGAGCAAGCCCATGCCCTCCACTTCTTATTTTCAGTGAGACCCCAACGGGGTGTGCATCTAACCTTTGGGAAATGCAGCAAACATGGTCCCGAATTCTCAAGTCTTAAGGACCCTTCACTTTCTATACCAATGCCTGTCAGAAAAGAGCGGCAGAAAGCCTTGCGGCTCTCCACACGATAAAGCTGGCTTTCTGCTTCCGAGCAGCTCAGCCTTCCTTACCCTTCATCTTTGACAAATGAAAAGATACACAGACTTCTCAATTATAAATAGGTGTCATCTTAAAATTTTTATCTAGGGGGAAGTCTTCAGAAGGGGGCCATGAAATTTCTCGGCCCCTAGAAATCCAGCAGATTTACTGTTCCTGATTCCACACTCCGCATCGACAAGTTTCTATGGCAAAAACAGGCTTAGCCATCAGACCAGTGTGAATTTGGTTCCTTCCACAGAGCTCCCTCCAAACGGGGAGGCGGGGGTTCCTTGTGTATTCCTCACCTTCAACCCCTAGCACCTACCTATTTAAGAAAAACTCTGTCTCTCCCTCTCCGCCTCCACCCCTCCCTCCCTACCTCTCTCCCTCTCTGTCTCCCTCTCTCCCTTCCTCCTAGACGAGCAGTACAAAGGGTCTGATACTCGGATATTTGAAAAATGAAATTCTTGTTAGAGAGAACTTGTCCTGCAAGGACCTGCTTGTTTTAATTTGGGAAATTTCCCAATCCTAAATTCTCAGTTTAGGAAAATCTTGTTCACGACCTGGGCTGAACAAGCAGGAATATCATTCTTTTAGGAAAGGCAACACAGGAGAAGAGAAGAAAGACTCACAAAGGGCTGGATAGTCACGCCAGCTCAAGTCTTTGGGAAAAGCGTTGTCTGGGAACGAAGAGGCTGGCTCAAAGCTGGATCCGCTTTCTGCACCCTTTGCGGAGATAAAATACACCCAGGCTTGGCCACGAGGTGCTCCAGATTCCAGCAGGGGGAGCTCTAGCTCTGGGAACTCGGCGGTTGGTCACTGAACGCTAGTTAACCCGATCCGGACCTTTCGGTTCAGCATTCCCTGTCATAGAGGTTGGTAACAAGGTCCGTAGATGATGTTGGTGAACCGGAAACAGAGGTCTCCCTCTGCACGGTCCTTGGATGAAGAATACAGTTAAAACCTTTATGGAAACACAGTGGAAGAGGCACTTTAGGAACAGGTGACCAGGCAGCAAAGAAAAAAAAAAAAAAAGAGGAAATAAAGGGTACATTCTCTGGCTTTTCCTCACAACTCTGCTCTCTGTAGGGACAGCACTCTGGTATGTATCTGTGCAAGTGTTCCCGGCAGGGAGCCACAACCCACACCCCAGGCTGTAAAAGCAGTGGCGTCTGGTCTGGATGGACTGGACATCCAGCCAGCGCTGGGTCGCCCCTGGGGTCCCGTTGCTCTTTTCAGGTTCTAGGAATGAGAAACAAAAAACCCAACCAAACCAAAAGCCCTTACAGTGTAACGATGTAGGGATTAAGGGACTCCACTTGCAATGTCTTCTGCGTTGGACTCAGGAGGGTAGACAGGGCGATTTAAGAAACCGTGGAAAACATGGGCAAGTCACATAAAAACCAGTCCAGACCACAGTGTACCTGAGAGGGAGCATGCTTTGGGCAGGGCTCCAAGCGGTGCTATGTGGGGGGCACTGCTCTGTGCAGGAGACCTCAAGTTCTGTGGTCACAGGTAGGGAGGGGCTTAACACACCATCTGTGGATCCACTTGCCCGGAATTTTGTGGAAAGAAAGCTGGTTACAAGCCCTAGAAGCTCTATAGCTCAAAGAAACTAATGAAAACTCCCACTCGGTTTTTTCTTATATAGCGTTTCCAACATTTATCTGACTCTTGAGTTTGTTCCCCTCTCCCCTGAGCACCTATATCCTAGGCACTAGTGTGCTGTGCAGCCCACTTTGAGAAATGCTGAATGTGGATGAAAGGGCAAAGTTCCAAGGGAAAGACAACTGTGCGTTTCTATAGAAATGCTAATTTTTTATGGATCATGTAGCCTCTGTAGGTTTCAGTTTTCTCCTCTGTAAATTGATAATTTTCTATTCTACAAAACACCAAGATTCTTGGCTGGAGGGAGACTGGAAGTGGTTGAAATTCAGTCAGAGTTCCTAAAAGTTGTGCTTCTGAATTCGCAGAGACATACTCATGCTGAACGTGGATTGTGGGTTTTGGTCTAAAGGTGGGCAGCATTACATGACAAGACCACGTCCTTGTGTTTGAGTTCCAAATTCAAAGGCACACACATCCTGTATTTTGCACCCTTGCTTTGCAGACTCTGTAGGTTGTAGCCGAGTTATTCTCTTTGCTTTTGTGTGCAAGACCCCAGGAGTCTTTGCTTTAACTTATGTAATGAGTGGATTTTTATTGTGAGGAGATTTATTCAAGACATTAACAGAGATTCCACAGATTGCAAGGATCTACCATGTCCTCTGAAGGCAAGCGACGTGATTGAACGAGTGGGAGCTGACATTAGTGACATGGTACAGACTGTAAAATGTGCACCTGAAGGGTTTGTTTCGAAGTCGCCACAAAGGACAGTAGCAGGGGCACTCAGGTTCTCTGTACTAGCAAGACATTTTTCCTCCTTTCCCCAAACCCTGTCTCTTCTGCTCTCAGAGTGGAAATGGTGAGAACAAATGCCCTATGGTCAATGCCTCCCCTGGGGGTGTTGATAAGCTGGAGCAGGAGAACGGGGTGGGGGGTGTGGTTTTGCTCTATGACACTGCCTATCCACTTTGCTCATGCCTTTCTGCCTGCCCTTGTTCAACTGTGTTTATCCAGTGAGTATTGATTAACAACCAACACGCCAGATGCTTATTCCCATCAAGTAGAAACCATTTTTTATCTAAGCTCTGGCTCGAGTTCCACAGAGCTTTTCCTGATGTTTCTAACCTTAGTTGGTTATCTGCTGAATCCCAAATTGTTCTAGCTGCAGTTACACAATTTTAGCACTCATTATATACCACCCAGTTGATGTGGTTCCTATGAATGCCTAGCTAGGGTGCTAGTTCAGGAGAGCAAGGATCCTTTCCTCATCTGTGGTGGCTCCATATATACAGGCACCAAATCAGAGCGAATAATCACGGAGTCTGAGGATCCCTTCAGACTCAGATCTCTGTATCTTGGAATAACCCATGTTTTTGAGTGAATAGCGTATGCAGTGCTGAATGAGTCTGGACAGCTATCTGCAAAGTCTACTGAGTTCAGTTGCTTTCCAATTGTTTCACAATTAGAGGGTCTGATTTTGGGTTTGCTTCTCACTATGTGTTATTGATAATATTGTGCCTTAAGGTGTATTGAACTCGACAGCATGAAGTGCCTTCTGGGTGGTCTGAATCCATCTTGTAGTCCTCTGATGTGGCGTTGCCCCCTAGCTTTCTGTCTCACCACTTTTGCTAATTATGAGGGCTTTGGTCAGTTGCTGCAGTCACAGATGGCACCAGTGCCCCAGGTGGCCCAGGGGTGTCTGGGACCATAAAAGGCGCCCAGAGGGAAATGAGCAGTGTGGATATGGGCTTTGTCTCTGCCCTTCTCATGCCCCTCCTGTGGGCATCCTCGTCCTTGCTCTGGATGCTTTGCCTCCACCCATCCTGGAATCTCATCTAGGGGACCTCTGACCCAAGTAAGACAGAACTGGAAAGTGATGCAATGTGTGCCAACATACATGGAAAAGATCATGAATACCATACGTGCCTCGCAAAGCTGAATCTGACTGATCGCTCCTAATTCTCTCAAACTGTAACCTTTGTGCATGTCTTTTAGTTTGCAAGTCACTCATGAAATGTTGAGAGCAGTATAAAACCACCTTAGGAAGGGGAGATATTTGAGAGGCAGCCTCAAAGACTTGCACCAAGTGTGGAGGAAGTGGCAGGGCTGGAACCCACGGGGTTCTCCTGATTCCTCTCTGCTTTGCTTTCAGTTGTGACTCTCAAGTGTCCTTGTATGCTATAAGTCAGTGTGGCAGAAAAGTAGACTGGAAATCTGAGACTAAAGCTAGGTGTACCTCTCACAAGCAAGCAGATGATACTGATAGCCATAGCAGTAGCTTTTCCTGTGTATGAGCGATTATAGTCATATCATCTCAGTTAATATCACAGGAGCTCGCTGCAGCTACTGTCATTGTCCTGATCTTCAATGTATCTTAGAGCAAGGTTTTACTACCATGGCTGCTGCGACTCCTCTGAGAAGCCTGTTTTGTCTGCCTCATGTCCACGATTATCCCCTTTCTGTGCAAGCTGTTAAGAGGGATACACAGATGACTCAAGTGTCCCTTGGCACCATAAGCATTAGGTCTTCCTTTACTGTACTGTGAGTCTGGGGAGATAATCTTTGCCTTCTCCATGTAGATGTTCTTCCAGAACATTTCTATGCACAGGTAAGTCCTCAGCAAGTACTCCCTGAGTTACAAAATCAGAGCTAGGGCAAATGATGAGACCTCAGGCAGTCATGTGGTTAAGGCTATGGATGCTGCGGCGTAATGAGACCAGAGCTATGGTTTGACTCTACCGCCGACTCCTGGCTCTTCGCCCCCAGCCCTGGCTGTTCCTTCTTAGGCCCCTCTGTAGGTGGCTCTTTCTCATCACCTCACATTCCTGCCTATACCCAAAGCTCAGGTTGCCTTGCACAGAGCTTGCTGACTTTGCTCCGTGTGTCCGTGTCCCTACACCTTCTCAGCTTGGAGCTCTGTCTCTTAAACTTCACATGCCTCACGCTGAATCGGTTAGCCTCTCCTCATACTTAGTTTCTTCCTTTTCACCTTGTTTGAATTATTTTAAGTAATGATGGTTTTATTGTAAGAATGCATGTGTGGGAGTTCTAGAGCTGAAAGGAAAAGCAAAACTCGAATCAGAACTCAGGGGAAGAAAGCACGGCGGGACGGGAGAAGCAGGTCCTCACAGTGGTTCCAGAGGTGGGCAGCAGGAGGGAGAATGCACTCGGTCTGGGTGCCATTGCTGGCCTCGCTCAGCCGTCCCCTGAGGTCTGGGTACCATTGCTGTCCTCACTCAGCCGTCCCCTGAGGTCTGGGTGCCATTGCTGGCCTCGCTCAGCCGTCCCCTGAGGTCTGGGTGCCATTGCTGGCCTCGCTCAGCTGTCTCCTGAGGTCTGGGTACCATTGCTGTCCTCACTCAGCCGTCCCCTGAGGTCTGGGTGCCATTGTTATCCTCACTCAGCCGTCCCCTGAGGTCTGGGTGCCATTGCTATCCTCACTCAGCCGTCCCCTGAGGTCTGGGTGCCATTGTTATCCTCACTCAGCCGTCCCCTGAGGTCTGGGTGCCATTGTTATCCTCAGTCAGCTATCCCCTGAGGTCTGGGTACCATTGCTGTCCTCGCTCAGCCGTCCCCTGAGGTCTGGGTGCCATTGCTGGCCTCGCTCAGCCGTCCCCTGAGGTCTGGGTACCATTGCTGTCCTCGCTCAGCCATCCTCTGAGGTCTGGGTGCCATTGCTGTCCTCGCTCAGCTGTCCCCTGAGGTCTGGGTACCATTGCTGTCCTCGCTCAGCCGTCCCCTGAGGTCTGGGTGCCATTGCTGGCCTCGCTCAGCCGTCCCCTGAGGTCTGGGTACCATTGCTGGCCTCGCTCAGCTGTCCCCTGAGGTCTGCCCTACCATGCATTTGCTACCGACAGGTGATCTAACATGGAGGAAGTAAATCTTTTCTTTTCCTCTGGCCTTTTGCTAATTGGCGATAGCGGCTTCTCGTTTGCTTCCATCTTCCTTGTTATTGTCATCTTTTTCTTTTGAGACAAGGTCATGATGCTATGAATCCCTGGCTGGACCTCAGGCTGGCCTCAAACCTGTCTCAGGCTCCTGAGCATGGGACTATAGGTGTGCGCCCCATGCCCAGGTCAGTTTGTTTTTCCTTGTCTACTTCTATACGACCTGCCTCACCTTGCCCACTCTGGCTCCTGGAATCTCTGGGCCATTTTAGATTCCTGAGAGGACTACCCCGTT
Source organism: Rhizomys pruinosus (assembly GCA_009823505.1). Taxonomy (NCBI): domain Eukaryota; kingdom Metazoa; phylum Chordata; class Mammalia; order Rodentia; family Spalacidae; genus Rhizomys; species Rhizomys pruinosus. Next base: position 1,772,926 of record VZQC01005840.1, read on the forward strand.
CTTAATGTTTTCACAGTTCAAACAGAAAAGAACCTGGTTGCCTAACACATCTCTCTAGCTAGATATCATCACTGGTTGTTGACCAGCATATGGACTGGCAACACTTAAGTCAAAAGCACACCCATTCGATCTGTCAGCTGTGGCCAAGAGTAGGACTACAACTTCCTTTTCCAAGAATGTTTCAGTGATCCTAATGTCCTGTGCTAAATAAAACAGTCCAGCTAAATGATATGACTTCATTGATATGAAATGCTCAGAACAGGCAAATCTATAGATAGAGAAGAGATGAGTGGGTGTCTAGGACTAGGAATGGCTCTGGGGATCAAAAGGGATTGGGGTGTGACAAAGAGAGTAGACTTTCCTTTCAGGGTGATTGAAGTGTTCTGAAGTTGACTATGATGATGGTTATATAACTCTGTGAATATATTAAAAGCTATTGCCGGGCTGGAGAGATGGCCTAGCGCTTAAGAGCACTGACTGCTTTTGCAGAGGACCCGGGTTCGATCCCCAGCGCCCACATGGTGGCTGAGAACAGTCTTTAACTCCATCCAGTTCCAGGGGAATCTGACGCCCTCTTCTGACCTCCACAGCATTGCATGACATGGGTGCACAAACCTCCATACAGACAGTACATTCATACACATACAAAAATAAAAATAAAATTTGAAGTGAAGACCCAGTTGGCCCAGAAAAATTTGAAAAAGAAAAATAAATAAATAAAAGCTATTGCCTTGTACAGTTGTAATGTAATAACGCTGTTTTTTTTTTTTTTTTTTTGTCTTTTCCAGACAGGGTCTCCCTGTAGCCCCAGCTGTCCTGGAACTCACTGTTCCAGGCTGGCGTTGAACTCACAAAGATCCGCCTGCCTCTGCTTCCCGAGTGCTGGGATTAAAGGCATGCGCCACCACGCCTGGTGTAATAAAGCTGTTTTAAGAAAGCAAGTATAACCGGGCATGGTGGTACATGCCTTTAATCCCAGTACTCAGGAGGCAGAGGCAGGCAGCTTGTTGTGAGATCAAGATTAGCCTGGTCTACACAGCAAGTTTCAGGGCAGTTGGGGATACTGGGAGAACTTGTCTGAAAAACCAAACCAAACCAAATCAAAACAACAACAACTACAGCAACAACAATAACAACAACAACAAACAAAAAAAGAAAGCAAGTGTTCTATAGGAGCAAATTTTTTTCGCCTTCTGGGAAGTGTCTTAGTTGTTTGTCTTGTTAAATGTCTTTAATTTTAATACTATTGTATCAAACGAAATTCATGCAATTTATTCTCACATCCCTGATTTTAGTTCTATGCCACCTCCTTCCATGTTTCCAGGCATTCAAGTGCCACTTGGGCCTCAGTTGGGGTCAGCTATCCCTCCTCTGTGTTTCAAGACATCTGGTACCTGAGCATGACACTGTTTATTACTTTACTTTATTCCTGGTACTTTCTTGGCAAGACTCTGCCACTGGACTCTAAGCAGTGTAGAGGGCCTTTCCTTGCATATCTTTGCATACCGCCAGTGACTGTGGGGACCGAAGAACATTTCTGGTGTGGCTAGGATGGATGGATAGGAAGAGCAGAAGGAGGAACTGGATAGAAAGAAAAGGCCAGTTATCATCCATGTCCATGACTACTACTTGCTTTTAGAAATCCTACCAAGTAGATAAGAATGTATACCGAGGGCTGGTTGAAACAAGGACTGGTTGGCTGGAATAGCACCACCATTATCATCTATGGGAGAATCCAAAACATGCATAACATTGCTGATGGGGTTTAGCCCCTGGCTGTGGGAGCAGTTATGGGGCAGACAGCAAACTCCCAAGGACTTGGGTTCTGATCACTATTATGTGAATTGTTTTTAATGTTCCCTATGGCATGATATACTCCTTAGGGTACAAACAGAACCTATTGCTCACCAGTACCTCATAGACCTGTTTCCAGTCATTTCTGTTCTGTGCCAAGCTCTATGGCTAAAAGATGTCGGGGGGGGGCGACAGGTAGAAGAAGGAGGAGACACAGGGAGACGAGCAATTCAGAACAACGATTGATTTGTAGTAAAATGAGGCATCTTATTGATAAAAAGCAAAGCTCAGACAGAAGCAGTTTGTATAGCACACTGTTTGAAAAGATCATGTGCATCTGTTTAGCACAATATACAACATAATGACAGCAATCTTCCCTGTTTGTATCTATTCATCTGATTATACAGAGTAACAATTCTTTTAGTCACACATTTATTTACCCAGGGATTTTTTAATGGGTAATAAGTTGGTAAATCAGATAGCATGTGTTCAGGATAATACTTTAGTAAACTGTCTACTATACAAGACAGTTAAAATTCACATTTCATATAATGTCTAATGTTCCATTAAGGCATGCCATACAATGTAAGACTATGAGCAGCTCTTCAAGAAGGAACAAAGCAGATTTTAATGATTATTTAATACTTTTTGATCTAGACACATATTCTGTTGAAAAACTAGATTTCAGTCCTGCCATGTGCCACAGATGTAATGAGCAATGTGCACGTACTTGAAGTATAATCCAGTGTCCTTTTGATGTAGTTGCTGTGGCTATTCATGCTGCTTTGTTGGTTTTTGTCTTTCTCCTTGGTGTTTGGGAACAAATCCAGGTCTCACGCATGCCAGGCAGGCACTCGACCGCTGAGGTATACCCTAGCCCATGCTTTTGGCTTTAATGCCAGGACACCGCATAAGCTTTTTCCTGAATTGATGAAAAACCAAACGTAAACCCCCACATATTATTTTATGAGAAAAGAAGAAATAAAAGGAAGACAGGATAGTATTTAGCTTAGGCCACTGAAATGTAATAGAATATAAACGATTCTTCCTCTCTTTCTGCAGTAAAGCTAAAAATTAACAAAATTCCTGATCCTTGCTGGAGTACTGAGTGGGCCAGGAAGTCTTCTGATTCTAGACTTGCGGTAAAGGCAAAGAGAAGCCCTGCTGAAGAGAAGGTTCAACATTGCTTAACTTCTTGAATTCCACTGGCTCAAGCAACCTGGAGTGCGCTTGCTGCTATGTCAGTCTAGCTGTGTTCCAGCAACCTGTGCCACAGCCAGCGATGCTGGTCATTAACTCATTCCCCTCCTTGGTGCCTCCTGACAAAAGTCCTGAGGTTTCTTAGGTCATTAAGATGAGATCTGCTGAGGCTGGAGAGATGGCTCAGTGGTAAGAGCACTGGGTACTCTTGTAGACCTGGGTTCAGTTCCCAGCACCCACATAGTGGCTAACAACTGTCCATAACTCCATTCCAGGGGTTCTGACATCTTCTTCTGACTTCTCTAGGCATTGCAGGACACAGATGCACCTGCACACATGCACGCAATACACTCCTACACACAAAATAAAAAAAGTACATAAAATATTTTTTTAAAAAGATGAGATCTGTGGCTGGAGAGATGGCCTAGCGGTTAAGAGCGCCGACTGCTCTTGCAGAGGACCCGGGTTCGATCCCCAGCACCCACATGGCAGCTGAAAATCATCTTTGACTCCAGTTCCAGGGGCATCTGACACCCTCTTCTGACCTCCGCGGCATTGCACGACACGGGTGCACAGACCTACATGCAGACAGTACATTCATACACATACAAAAAAAAAAAAAAAGATCTGTTGTGGCTCAAAATCGCTTTATGGGTCTTATATTAAGGAAAATGCCCATGCCAGATTCCTATTGCATGCCATGTTTGTGGGGTACTATTAGTAAAGAAAAGTTAAAGTACATATTGTTTAGTGAGTTATTTATTTATTTGGAACAAGATCTCATGTGTTGCAAGCTGACCGCCAATATTTCCGAGGGTGACCTTGAACTTCTGATCCTGCACCCTCCACCTCCGAGATGCTCTAATTACAGGCATGAACCTCAACACCTGGTTGATGCAACACAGCACTGGGGATGAACCCCAGGCCTTCATGCATGCTAGGCAAGCACTCTGCCAACTAAGCTGTAGCCACAGCCCACCGATTCAGTGAGTTATGAGCACGGAACACTTGCAGGTATGCTGTGGGCTGCTTTAAGAACAGAATCAGATCAGATACAAGCAACAGTAAGAACGTGTGCTCCTCTCACAATGAGGCATATCATAGTTGTATTCAGTGTGGACTCCCTGCTGCCAAATGCCGTGTTCACACTTTGCTTGTTCTTGAACAATACTACCAGACAACTGCTTAGCCAGATTCCACAGTTTTCAGAAAGTCAGTTCCATAGGATGGGATGAAAAGACATTGGATATTTGGGTAACTTTCTTGAAATGCATTATCAAAAAAATTAGATTTGTTTCAGAGTACAAAAAAATTAAAGAATAAAGGAAAGGAAACTACATTTAATATCTATGATTAATAAGCATTTTTTACATATTTTTTCTTCTGATAGTTACAATTATCTCTTAAAAATTTTATTACTTTTATGAGTATGGGTGTATAGCCTGCATTTATGCAAGTGTCCCTGTGTCATGCAATGCCCAAGAAGGTCAGAAGACAGCATCAGATTCCCTGGTACTGGAGTTACAGATGGTTGTTAGCTGCCATGTGGGTGCTTGGATCTGAACCTGGTTCCTCTGCAAGAGCAGCCAGTGCTTTTAACCACTGAGCCATCTCTCCAGCCCCACAATTATCTTTCGAGGGAGAGATTAGTATCTCCCTTTCCCAGATAAGGTAGCAAGATTGTCTAGATTGGACAGCTCATCTTGGGTGGAGCTGTGATTTGAATCTTATGCCAGGGGACTCAAAAGGCTGTGCAGTTTGTATCAGTGTGTCACTACTGCCATCATTCCATGCCCAGAGATTTGGAGCAATTGGTCTGGGATGGACAAAGTTATCAGTATTTTTAAAGAAAACCCACTTAGTGATTGTGAAAAGTAGCCTAGTTAAGAAACCCTGACCTCGGGCTGGAGAGATGGCCTAGCGGTTAAGAGCGCCAACCGCTCTTACAGAGGACCCGGGTTCGATCCCTAGCACCCACATGGTGGCTGAGAACCATCTGAAACTCTAATTCCAGGAGAACTCCAGTTCCAGAGGAATCCGATACCCTCTTCTGACCTCCGTGGCATTGCACGACACGGGTGCACAAACTTGCATGCAGACAGTACATTCATACACGTACAGAAATAAATAAAATTAATAATAAAAAAATTAAAAAAAGAAACCCTGACCTCAGCTGCAAAGTTTCAAACCCATTACAGACTTACAATTGATTGGATGCAAGATGTTTAAACTTTATGGCCATGCAAAGGCAATATGCAGTCAGTGGAAATTGTGCCTCAAAATTCGACTTTCCCTCAGGTTCATGATGAATCACATATATAGTACAATAATCTTTCATGAAGCGGGGCAATGGCAACGAGCCATTGTTTCCGGTCAGCCAGCTAGTCGCCAGGGGAAACAACTGAAGCTCTGTGGGACGGCCAGTGGATGAAAGGCATTGTGTATTTTTGTTTTTGTTTGTTTTTGAGAAAGGGTCTTTCTGTAGCCCCAGCTGGCCTGGAACTTCTTCTGCCTGCTTCTGTCTCCCAAGTGCTAGGATTAAAGGCCTGCACCACCATGCCCAGCTACCATGAAATGTATTTTGTCTTATGATATTTTCAATATACTGGAGGTTTATAAGGATATATCCAATCTTATGTTGAAGAGCATTGGTCTAAGTCATGTAATTCATTATTAATGAATATTCTGCATTATGCTACAGGGCATCCAATAAAGAGTGGATGTCCTTGAGCACAATTTCTCTGCCCTCTCCTCTTCTCTTCTCCTCTCCCTTCTCTTCTTCCCTTCCCCCTTTCTTTCTTTGTGATACTGGGTATTAAAGCCAGGGTCTTGCCCATGTTAGGCCAATTAATTTGCCCAGGCTGGCCACGAACTTGCCACCCCGGGTCTTTGCCACCCAAGTGGCTGGGACTGCAGGCATGCCCTGTGGTGCCTGGATTCAATGACCAAGGACTCTGTGCATTTCCGTGCCTCACCCACGGTGGCTGTGCTGTGCTGGCCTCTTCTTGCGTTCTCACCCCATCTTCAGATGTTTTGTTTTATTCCATTATTATTTTCATCTTCAGATGTTTTAAAAGAGTTCATTGAGTTCTCTCTGGTAGTGGTTATATATGCCATGCACATGAAAAGAACTGGGGAGAGGGAACGATCAGCTGAAGCTGTGCTCCAAGGGTCAAAACCTGGGTTGAGCATGTGAAGCTCAGACGTTGCCAATGGTTAATTTCCTTTGTTCACTTTCACGATCTTCAGTCCCTGTTTTGATTAGGTTCTCGTTTGATTCAGTAACCAGAATCTAATTCTTTCCCTGGCAACTTGTTTGGTGCTGCAGGAGCCCATGCTGTGGAAGAGAAATTGTGAGACCTGAGCCCTAGACATTAACTGTGAGCTTGACTCCAATCTTATTTAAGGGACTTTCTCTTTGGGTGTCATGCGCATTGTCTTTTGACATATTGATACAATTGTTTTTGTCTCATTTGACATATCAATGCAATCACTTTCTTCTACAGCCATGGGGGCTTCCTTCTCTTTCTCTTCCTCCTCCTCTTCCTTGTCCTCCCCCTCCTCCTCTCCTCCTCCTCCTCCTTCTCTTCCTCCTTTTTCTCCTCCCTATATTTCTTTTGCCGTACTCAGGACAGAACCTAGGGCCTCTTCCTCACGTCCTCACTGGACAAGTACTCTACCATTGAACGACATTCCTTCCCCAGTGATGGCTATTTATTAGGCACAGAATCCCCCAAACAAGACAAAGTATCACCAGCAACTCCCCTTCATCATTTATAGTCTAAGAATTAAATGATATAAGCAATATGGGTGTGGTTGGAAATCTTAATGCTCACGGGAGATAGGCCTTTAAAATACTATTATAACAGTATCTCTCCCCGTTGATTAGAGGTGCATGTATTTTTTTTTTATTAATTTTATTTATTTCTGTATATGTATGAATGTACTGTCTGCATGCAGGTTTGTGCACCCGTGTCGTGCAATGCCGCGGAGGTCAGAAGCGGGCCTCGGATTCCCCTGGAACTGGAGTTCTCCTGGAATTGGAGTTTCAGACAGTTCTCAGCCGCCATGTGGGTGCTGGGGATCGAACCCGGGTCCTCTGTAAAAGCGGTCGGCGCTCTTAACCGCTAGGCCATCTCTCCAGCCCCTAGAGGTGCATGTAGAGAGGATGCAAACTAAACCTAAAATAGTGCTTATTTCTGACAGTGGCACTGGGTCATTTTCAGCAGTCTTTTTCTTTCTGTGCAAAATCATTTGCATCTTACTTCAATGACTTGCTCTAATAAAAGACTTTTATTTTAAACACATGGGAATAGAGATTAAAAACACTAGCAGTTTTTGCTGAAGAATACTTCAAGATGAACAAATATGTTTCCAAAGCTTTCTCAGGCTTCAATTTCATTGAAATACTTTCTCTTTCTCTTTCCATGTACACACACACACACACACACACACACACAGAGAGAGAGAGAGAGAGAGAGAGAGAGAGAGAGAGAGAGAGAGATTTTCAGTCATATTCTAATTCCAGATTTCATTGAAGAAATAAAAGTAGAAGCATTACAGATGGGTTAACAAGAAGATAAACTAACATAAAGAGGCTTCATTTCAGCAAAAAAATCTTCAAAAACCAAAAGACAAAATGAAACAAAAATGAGAACATTTCAACATAATGGGAAGTAAGGGTTAAGGAGATATGTTCTTGTGCTTGCTGTGCAGGCATGATGACCTGAGTTTGCAGTGAAGTGTGATAGATACATGACACTCCAGGGGAAAAGATGCTTAGCTTTGTGGCAGAGTGAGGACAACACTGTGTCTAATGTGAATAGCCTATATTTTTTTTAAAAAAGGATTTCTCTCTCTTTATTGAATTTTCCTATGCAAAGAGAGGATGAATGGAACCCTGGTGAGTGGAATTAGAATCAGTAGTTCATGTTATACTTCAGTGTCAGCTCGTTTGTTTTGTTTGGTTTCACCCTTGGATGTTGCACTAGGAACTGAAACAGATACTGAAGACGGGTAGAATTAGTTCCTGAGGAGTATCAGTCAGCCCTCTTGGCCACAACAGTAGGAGACTATGCATCTAGAAAATATGAAGATTTTTAGGAGGGCATGGTGGTGGAGGCCTTTAATCGCAGCACTTGGGAGGCAGAGGCAGGTGGATCTCCATGAGATCAAGGCCAGCCTGGTTTACGTAGGGAGTTCTGGGCCAGCTGCAGCTCAGGGAGACTCTGTCTCCAAAGGTCCAAAGAATAAAATATTTTTAAGGTAAATGTTTAGAGGGTTGCGGAGCACAGATTTAAGGTAAATGTTTAGAGGGTTCCTCTTTTTCCTCCTCTTCCTCCTCTTTCTCCTCTTCCTCCTCCTCTTCATTTTCTTCTTGAGATAGGGTCTCATTAAGTAGCACTGGAATCCACTATGTCAGTTAGACTGGCCTTGAACTTGTAGCAATCCTCCTGCCTCAGTCTCCTAAATTTTGGGATTACAGGTGTATATCACTCTACCTAGCTGTCTTTCAATTACTTATTTACTTTAAAAAAAAGATTTTTTTATTCTTATTTTACATTTAGAAATTATTCCCTGGAACTGGAGTTCCACATGGTTGTGAGCCAATGTATGTGGATGGTAGGAACAAAACTGGGCTCCTGTGCAACACCAACAAATACTCTAAACTGGGGAGCACTCTCTTGAGCCCTGTCTTCCATTTTTTTTTAATGATTAATTCTTTAAGAAACAATTCCTTGGGGGCCAGAGAGATGGCCTAGTGACTAAGAGCCAGTATGGCTCCTCCAGAGGACCTGAGTTTGATTCCTAGTACCCATGTCAGACAGCTCAAATCTCCTGTAAATCCAGCTCCAGAGGGGATCCGGTGCCTCTGGCCTCTACAGATTCAGCCTTCACATACACATACTCCCCAGACTCACCACCCCTCCACGTACATAATTTAAAATAATAAAATAAATCTTTAAAAAAGAAATAATCCTTTTGTATAAACTTATTTAAATGCCACTTGGCATAACTGATCAATAAAAGGAATGCATAAAAATGGAATCAGTTAACTAACAACAATTAAAGTCAGTTATGTTGTTACTGTGCTGTGTGCTCAGTGTTGGGGCCTTGCTGCATGGCCCCTGGCATCATCAGGGCCTTTTTGGGAGATGCAAGTCCCTCTTCTTCATCTCCTAAACATGTCCCCACAGAGCTCGTCCCCCAGTCTCCAGAGAACTCCCCTTCATCCCGTTTGGACTGTGCCATGGGGGAAAGGGAAGAGGTTCGTGCTCAGCTGGGTGTGTGGCAGGCAGATTTGACTATGGGTTCTCGAATCCGCCTTGGCTTTGAGGGTCTCCTCAACCCAGAGACTCTGAAGAAATGCTTTAAAAAAATTTAAGGCAGTGTCTCACTTAGCCCAGGCTCTCTATGTAATCAAAACATTTTTTGATTTTTTTACAGCATTATGACGCCAACATTATAATTACCTGAACAAAACCCTGACTCTTCAAGTTTAGTTTTTAAGAGTGGGTCTGAACTCAGAGGACACTCATCCCCCCAGATGTCTTTTGGAAGTATGCTGAAACAGAACTGTCTTACTGGAACTTCAGTCCTGGAACTTGTCCTCAAGTCAGATCCTACCCATGAGTTTATTCATTTGAAATAGTTTCTCCAGTTTCAATTGGGGAAATACAAGTTTAGCTCTACCCTTGTCTTAACAGACCATCTGGCCTTTTCATCCCTAGTTCTAGAATATCTCATTCACTGAAGGCCACTCATCCTTACCAGTCTTCGTGGTGTACAAGGAAGATGGGTGCACTGCCTTTCAGTGCTTTGGTTATGTTCATTCTCAGGTATACCCAGCTTCATTCATTATCTTTTGGGGTACAGTACCAAATTGAAGTTTCCAAGGAAACAAGATCAGGTGCCTAGGTCACAAGACACAAGAGCATGTGCTTTTGCTGGGTTAATTAAAACTCATTAGTCCAGATTGTGTCCGTTTTATGAAAATCTTTCCTACAGTATCTTGAACTTCTGATCTTTCTACCTCTATATCTTGAGTGCTAGGATTACAATTTATGGTTGGTTTATGTGGTGTTAGAAAATGAACCCAGGGCTTGCTAGCTAAGCACTCTATCAAGTGAGCCACTTGATAGATGGCATGATATTGCTAAACTCTTTCCAGCAAAATTAACTATAAGAATAAAAAATATTTTCCAAAGCACGCTTCCTTGTCCTCTAAGCTGGACCACATTTAGAATGCATGCAATAAACTATGAGACATTCTTTCTTTGACTGTAAGTTCAGATGTCTTTTTTCATTTTAAAACAGCCTAGTGCAGGCCTCTGGCTGCTCGTTTTTCACTTCCATATTTTTGTTGTTATTGTTCACTTAGTCTATTATTCTTAAATCATTTGTTCAGATTCTTAACTAAATTAGCTTTACCTCTAGCCTCTTACACCTTGGAATCCCCTCTGTCCAAAGCTGGTAAGTCTTTATCTATAAAGAAATACAATAGACCTAAACAATTCTGTGGTTTTGGTGCTTCTAGTGATGGGCTGACTGCCACATAGGTTAGACATAGTCACGTGCCATTGCCCCTGTTTGCTCAGAGGGCTGGTCAACATGGTTAGTCAAAATAAATCACCTGACCAGGATTCAGTGAGAAGTGCTTAATGCATTGGATAGAGTGCTCTCTTATTAGAGGACACAGTTTTGGATCTGGATGGATATAAGAAATGAATTGATTTGTGTGCATGTTTTCTAGGTGAAAAGGCCAAAGACTGAGAAGCTGATTTTTTTTTTTTTTGGTGGGTAAGTGCCCCATGGCCAGGTAAGGTGAAATTGGAGCTAAAGCTTCACCCTTGTGCTGCGCCTACCTGCCTCCTTTCTTCTCTCCTTCCCTTCCCTCCGTATTTATGCATGCCTACTATGTGCGTGTTTCCCAACCCACAAGGGACATTTATTTACTTTTGGCCTCACAAACCCGAGTGACATATGGTCTGACAAGAAGGAGTGTACAAGCAGACATACAGAAACAGACCGACCATTTGAAACGGAAAGTCCCCTGGAAAATCCAAGTTGTTGCTTCTTGGCGCCATAGCATGCCAGGGCCATTGTAAGGCACAGCACACCATTCTACTAGGAGACTGTGGAATACTGATCCAAAACAAGGCAGGCAGGACCAGGGGGCAATAAGAAAGACCGCACACTCTCTGTCACAGCCAATGAGACGGAGCCGCCTCAGATGTGATTCAGCAGACAATCAGAACACTGACGTTTTGGCAAAATTTCCAGGCATTTCCATAAATCCTTTTTAGATTCGTCTTCCCTCTAACTCAGCAAGACAGTCACATTTTTCTGGGCCTCTGACAAACAATAGCATCCAAATGATATTTAAAACCAACCCCCAGCATGACAACGGAGGCTCAGCCCATCAGAGAAAGGAAGGTCACCATATGCCCCATGCTCTTTGTGTCCGCTCGCTGCCATTTTACAGCTGCCCCGGCCTCTTTATTTGACTCGGGGAGACAAGAGCTCTACTAAAAGGCACAAAGGGGATTTAGGATTAAGCGTTGTCTTCTACCTCTCCAGCCTACAGCATCTTTCATCCTCACAAAGGTGGGGGGAGCTGAGGAGAAAGAGCGGGCTCACAGGAGGAGGCTGGGGAGGAAGCCAGGCGATGAGCGGGGCAGGGGAAGAGAGCGGATCTTTTTAAACACTGTCCTCACTCTCATTTTGTCTTCATCACACAGAAGCGCCATCTGTCCTCAGACTTGACGGGCTCGCGTGTGCTTGCCATTCAGGAGCAGCTTATGTAGGAAGCAGATTATGAAGTGAGCAAATACGCTGTCTGCTGGAGCGGTGATCCCACTTGGTCCAGCCTGAAAACTTTGTAGAGTGATCTCGGTTAGTCCTGTTGGTTCTGCCAGCTCGGTGCACCAGCCAGGAGGGGCACCTACCTGCTCTGGTAGTTTAGGCCACCACTCCAGGGACTGGAGTGTCTTCCTCCTCCATTCATACTGATTTGTAAGAATCCGTCAGTCCTGGCTTCAAAGTCTTCTCTAGCATGCCAACCTGGCCAGAGCACACTTGAATGGAGAATGGGGGATTTGCTGTTTCTTGCACTTTCCCTTTTCTCTGGCCAACCACACAGAATCAATTCTATGCTACACTGACATGTGGGCAGAATTTCCAGGCATTCTTTTAACTATGTAGAATGACTTGTTCATATGCCAACCTCCATTCTGATTTCTTTTTTAGTTAGCATTCAAAATAATGCTTTCCCAATCCAACCTAAGGAAATTTTGGCAACAGACAGCTGGAAGTCACATTCTTTTTTGAGGATGTGACTCTTCATAGGTTAACCAGGCTCCAGTGGATGGACCAATATTAAAGGACACTTGGAGATACAAATTATACTCTACTGGCCTTATACTATATAATAGAGTACATTAAATTGGGGGGGGCAGTAAGAGGAGGTGTGGCAAGGGGAGAGGATCTAAATACTATCAAGTTTTATTGTATGAACATCACAAAAATACAATAAAGATGTTAAAATGAGTTTCAGTATAATATTTTCTTTTTAAGGCATTAATTCATGTTTCTTATTTGCAGATATATGAATAACAATTTGGAGAAAAATGGGCAGTAGTTCATTATAACATCTTTATGTATATATCTCTGGACTTTGCTCATATTAACTGGTCCCTTTCCTCCCAAATCCATTTCTGATTTCATGCCATATGTATACATATATGTATATGTATATGTGTGTGTATGTATGTATCTATCTATCTATCTATCTTCATGATTTAACACATTGGTAAACCTAGATCCTCGTAGTAGAGAAGCATGCGTATTTTGTCTTGCTCCCCCGTTCCCTTCTCCCGTTTCTCCCCCTGCATGGTCTGCCTTCTGCTTTCCTGTCCTATCTACTTGATCATAATTTCAGAAACTCCCCAGTGATAGTGAATCACAGGAGATTGATTATAAACATTAAAAAGATCTTTTGCAGAGAGAGAGGCAGAGAGAGAGAGGAGAGAGAGAGAGACTTTGATCTTTGAAACCTCCTTGAAAAGAGTCAGGCGTCTTTCACTGAGCCTCATGTCATTTTGTGGAGCTGAGAAGCTGAAGATGACATTCTCATTGTGCTACCATTGGTCACTCTGTTTACTTTAAAATTTTCAGTGATAAGTAAGGCTGATATCAACATCCTTGAACTTAAAGTTTTTCCCATTCTTAATATTGTTTCCTTAGATTATATTGTGACAAGTGGAATAATGGAATAAAGTTAGAAACATGTGAATTTAGTCTTCAAACTTTATATATCTATATCTATATCTATATCTATATCTATCTATCTATCTCTCTCTCTCTCTCTCTCTCTCTCTCTCTCTCTATATATATATATATATATATTAAAAAAAATAAAAAAAAATAAAAAGAAAGATTTTTTTTTTTTTTTTTTTTTTTTTTTTTTTTTTTTTTTTGTTTTGTTTTCTTTTTTAGCACTTATACTAAAAGTAAACTGAAGTTTTATGTTAACTAACAACAATTAAAGTCAGTTATGTTGTTACTGTGCTGTGTGCTCAGTGTTGGGGCCTTGCTGCATGGCCCCTGGCATCATCAGGGCCTTTTTGGGAGATGCAAGTCCCTCTTCTTCATCTCCTAAACATGTCCCCACAGAGCTCGTCCCCCAGTCTCCAGAGAACTCCCCTTCATCCCGTTTGGACTGTGCCATGGGGGAAAGGGAAGAGGTTCGTGCTCAGCTGGGTGTGTGGCAGGCAGATTTGACTATGGGTTCTCGAATCCGCCTTGGCTTTGAGGGTCTCCTCAACCCAGAGATCTCTGAAAAAAAATGCTTTAAAAAAAATTTAGGCAGTGTCCTCACTTAGCCCAGGCTCTCTATGTAATCAAAACATTTTTTGATTTTTTTACAGCATTATGACGCCAACATTATAATTACCTGAACAAAACCCTGACTCTTCAAGTTTAGTTTTTAAGAGTGGGTCCTGACTCAGAGGATCCACTCATCCCCCCCAGTTGTCTTTTGGAGTATGCTGAAACGAACTGTCTTACTGGACTTCAGTCCTGGAAACTTTGTCCTCAAGTCAGATCCTACCCATTGAGTTTATTCATTTGAAATCAGTCTCTCCGATTTCAAATTGGGGAACAGTACAAGTTAGCCTACCCTCTATCCTTAAAGACTCTGGCTCTTTTCATCCCTGTTTGAGAATATCTCATTCACTGAAGGCCACTCATCCTTACCAGTCTTCGTGGTGTACAAGGAAGATGGGTGCACTGCCTTCAGTGCTTTGGTGTTATGTTCTTCTCAGGTTACCCAGCTCCATTCATTATCATTTTGGGGACGTACCAAATGGGTTTTCCAAGAAACAAGATTAGGTGCCTAGGTCACAAGACACAAGAGCACAAGTTTTGCTGAAGTTAATTAAACACTCATTAGTCCAGATTGTGTCCGTTTTATGAAAATCTTTCCTACAGTATCTTGAACTTCTGATCTTTCATCCTCTATATTCTTGAGTGCGCTGGATTAACAAATTTATGGTTGGTGTATGTGGTGTTAAAAATGAACCCAGGGTTGCTAGCTACGCACTCTATCAAGTGAAGCCACTGATAGATGGCATGATATTGCGAACCTCTTTCCCAGCAAAAGTTAACTTAAAAATAAAAAAATATTTCAAATCCACGCTTCTTGTCCTCTAAGCTGGACCACATGTTAGAATGCATGCAATAAACTATGAGACATTCTTTCCTTTGACTGGTAAAGTTCATGATGGTTTTTTCATTTCACAACAGCTAGTGCAGGCCTCTGGCTGTCGTTTTTCCACTTCATAGTTTTGTTTTATTTTTCACTTAGGTCATTATTCTTAAATCATTTGTTCAGATTCTTAACTAAATTAGCTTTACCTCTAGCCTCTTACACCTTGGAATCCCCTCTGTCCAAAGCTGGTAAGTCTTTATCTATAAAGAAATACAATAGACCTAAACAATTCTGTGGTTTTGGTGCTTCTAGTGATGGGCTGACTGCCACATAGGTTAGACATAGTCACGTGCCATTGCCCCTGTTTGCTCAGAGGGCTGGTCAACATGGTTAGTCAAAATAAATCACCTGACCAGGATTCAGTGAGAAGTGCTTAATGCATTGGATAGAGTGCTCTCTTATTAGAGGACACAGTTTTGGATCTGGATGGATATAAGAAATGAATTGATTTGTGTGCATGTTTTCTAGGTGAAAAGGCCAAAGACTTGAGAGAGCTGATTTTTTTTTTTTTTTTGTGGGTAAGTGCCCCATGGCCAGGTAAGGTGAAATTGGAGCTAAAGCTTCACCCTTGTGCTGCCCTACCTGCCTCCCCTTTCTCTCTCTCTTCCCTTCCCTCCGTATTTATGGGGCTGGAGAGATGGCTCAGCAGTTAAGAGCACCTACTGCTCTTGCAAAGGACCCAGGTTTGATTCCCAGCACCCACATGGCGGCTAAGAACCGTCTTTAACTCCAGTTCCAGGGGAATCCGACGCCCTCTTCTGACCTCCGCAACATTGCACGACATGGGTGCACAAACCTACATGCAGACAGTACACTCATACAAATAAAAAATAATAAATAAAAAATTAAAAAAAGGATAGTAGCTGGGCGTGGTGGCACATGCCTTTAATCCTAGCACTTGGGAGGCAGAGGCAGGCGGATCTTTGTGAGTTCAAGGCCAGCCTGGTCTACAGAGTGAGTTCCAGGACAGCTGGGGCTATAGGGAGACCCTGTCTCGGAAAGACAAAAAAAAAAAAAAAAAAGTCAGAATAGTAACTCATCACTGCTGTTACTGTCATCTACATCTTACTGAGTAGCCACCACCATCATTTAACTAGAGTTTTGTCTATCAAACAGAAAAGTTATGAATTTTTTTGGGGGGGGAGCTGGAAATCTAAGCCCAGAGCTTTGTATTCACTATGTAAGCCATCTACCACTGAACCACAACTACAGCCTAAACAGAAAATTTAATGTTTACTCAAAATACTTTTAAGATTTAGAAATGTAAATTGCTATTAAACATCTTCATTCTTTTCCTTAGGGGCTCATTATAAGTGGCTGGATTAGATATTTCTACTTAAAACTTGGTTGTATTATTCCAGTTATTAAGCTATATCATGTATGTAACATAAATAACCTATGCATAAAATTATAGAAGAGTAATAATTGCAATTTTTAGCTAAATATAATGGATTAATTTTACACATGGATTTTTAAACAGTGAAATTTAACTTTGGTATATTTTTAAAGTCCCATTTCATATCTTCCTTGAGAATTTTTACTGTTTTAAAAATGGACATTAACGGATGGAGAGATGGCTCAGCAGTTAAGAGCACTGGCTGCTCTTGCAGAGTACTTGGATTCAGTTTCCAGCACCCACATGGCAGCTAACAACTGTCTGTAACTCTACTTCTAGGGGATCCAAGACCATCTCTGGCCTCCACAGGCATGGCATAATATGGGCAGAACACTTATACACATTAGATAAAAATAATAAATTTAAATATGTAATGTAAAAAAAATGTAATGTAATGCATGGTGGCACTTGGGGGTGGGGTGTTGATGTAGGTGATCATTGTGCATTTGAAGCCCATCTGGGTTACATATTTTGTTCCAGACCGCCTTGGGGTACAGAGTGAGACCCCATCTCAAAAGAAAAGAAAAGCCCACCTCAATTAAATTAGTATAGAAGAAACCCTCTGAATGTCTATTTTAAAAATTATTTTTATTTCTATGAGTATGAGTGTATTGCCTGAATATATGTAAGTGCATCTGTTTTATGCAATGCCCGTGGATGTCAGAAGAGAGCATCAGATTCCCTGGGTTTTAGCTGCCATTTGGTTGCTGGGATCCAAACGGATCTTCTGCAAGAGCAGACAAGTGAGCCATCACTCCAAACCTGAATGTCTATTAAAATATAATTGACCTAGCACTTGGGAGGCAGAGGCAGGCAGATCTCTGTAAGTTCAAGGACAGCTGGAGCTACAGGGAGACCCCTGTCTCAAAAAGGAAAAAAAAATGAATTTCTTATTTTTAAAAGTATGTTTTTATTGAATACATTTCTTTAATTTTTTCAGAATTTCATACATGATTGTTGTATTTACATAATTTCTATCCCCTGTACTCCTCTTTTTTCTAAGTTTCTTCCATTCCCTCACAATATCCTGACCTCTTCTTTAATTATTATTATACATATGTAATATATATATATATATATATATATAATCTACTGAGTTCATTTAATGGTACTAGTATGTCCAAAAAATAAAAATAAATAGATCACTTGGAATTAAATAACCTATCAAGGAGTTTGTCCCTGGAGAAAACTGATTCTCCCTCTCTCTAGGCACCCATTGATCACCTGTAGCTCCTCATCTAGAGGTGGGACTTTGTGAGACGTCTCCCATCCACTTTGGCTGCTACTTGGTGTTGTCATTGTGGGGGTCTTGTTTAGGCAACCGTATGGCTGAGATTCCATGGATGCAGCTTCCATGTCATGTCTGGAAGATGCTATATAGCAGCAGTGTCACGGTCCTCTGGCTCTTACAATGTATCTACCCCATCTTCCCAGATATTCCCTGAGCTTTAGGTATAGGGGGTTACACTGTAGATCATCTTTCAGTTGGGGCTGGGAACTCCAGGGTCACTTATTGTTTACATTTTGAAAAAATCCTGGGCTGGAGAGATAGCCTAGTGGTTAAGAGCACCGATTGCTCTTGCAGAGGACCTGGGTTCGATCCCCAGCACCCACATGGCGGCTGAGAATGGTCTGTAACTCCAATTCCAGGAGAACTCCAGTTCCAGGGGACTCTGAAACCCTCTTCTGACCTCCGTGGCATTGCATGACACGAGTGCACAGACCTGCAGGCAGACAGTACATTCATACACATACAGAAATAAATAAAATTTTAAAAAAGAAAAGAAAATAAAGAAAAAATCCTTATTTTTTTTTATGTTTGTACATGTATGTATGTGAACATCTGCCATTATGCTCATGTGGAGGTTAGAGGACAGCTTGTAGGAATCTGTTCTTTCCTTTCATGTGGGTGTCAGGGACTGAACTCAGGTCATCAGACTTGGTGGCAGGTATATTTGCTGGCTGAATATCCATTTTAAACTGAAATTGTCATGTATATTTTAAGCAATATATGTATATTTACATATTTTATTTATTATTGGTATTATTTTATATGTATGAGTATATTGCCTGCTTGCATGTAAGTGCACATATGCTGTGCAATGCCGACAGAGGCCAGAAGAGGGCATCATATCCCTTGGAGCTAAAGTTACAGATGGTTGTCAGCTGCCATGTGGGTCCTGGAACTTGAACCCGGGTCCTCTGCAAGAGCAGCCAGTTCTCTTAACCACTGAACCACCTCTCCAGCCCCAATTTTAAGCAATATTTTGAGTTGACCTACTTGGGATACTTAGCTTTCTTTGCTTAATGTCCCTGCTTGCTTGCCTTGTTTTGGTGTATTCTTGGTGAGTCTTTCTTTTTTACTACTATCAAGCATAAGCATTCTTTTGTTTGACTGGAGCTTTTGTTTGATTGGAACTTTTGTTTTTCATTCAAAATTATCTACATCTAAAAACCTGGAATTTCCAAGCTTGGCCACAAACACTTCTGTGTCGCTGGATCTAAGTTCTGACTGCTATTGGTACAGGGACAAACTCTGACAGCATCCTGATAGCACAGAAGCCCTCCTCCTTCCCACATGTCACCTTCAGCTTTGTCATTGTAAAGGTTACACTCATGAATGCAGTGCAGTGGCTGCCATTTATCAGGATGAAGATGCTCCTGGCAAGGGTGAGAATTTTCATTAAACTGCATTTTGTACAACTTGACTCTTGAATTTGCCCGGATTTCCCTGAATCAAGTCCATGTTAGTATGTATAGTATGTATGATTAAGGGCTGGAGAGCTCTATGTGTACTACAGAGCTATGGGCTGTGGAAAGATGCTTCAGTGTTTCTGCCTTGGGTGAGGAGAAGACTTTTTTTAACATTTGAGACAGGGTCTCGCTATGTAACCCTGGACGCCGGAAGCTCACTATGCTGACCAGGCAGGCCTCCAACTCATGAAGATCCTCCTGCCTCTACCTCCTGAATTCTAGGATAGACAGTGTGTGTGTCAGTCACCATGCCTGGCCTTAAAGTCAAGGCAATCACTCAACTGTAAGTTGCTGTAAAGGAAAACAGATAAGACTGAACAAAAACCAGTTATTTGCTTCCAATGTACAATGACATGAGTGAGAATTCCCAATATGAATGGAAGAGCATTCCCACGAGGAATGGAAGCATAGAAAGAAACTCAACAGAGAAACCACTAAATCCCCAGGCCCCAGGTCCAGCCAGCACCTATGGCTGTGATATTATGGTCTAGGCTTCAACAATGTCGGGTCACCCTTCCCCTCCAGCTCTGCTGCTGTGGGACATGTGGCCTCTCTTTTGAGTTAGCTGCACTTGACACCTGCAGTTTTCCTCCATGGATGTCCTACATTTCTGCCTGTCCTGGGATTTTCACTGCAGCTTTGACTTCACATTCAAGGCTTCATGCATAGTCCCTCGGGAGCTCCTTTCAGGGAATCAGACTTTGCTCCATGTTGCCTGGCTTCAGAACACTTCTCAAACTGTAGTGAAAGTTGTCATGATCCCAACACTCTTGCATCCTGCATGTCTACAGCAACGTCACCACATAGGTGAGGCTACGCTCTGCTGCCGTCTTGAGAGAAATCTTCCTCTATCAGCCCCCAGTGGTAATGGCCTCTGAGTGTCTGCCTCACTGAACCTGGGAAAGTATTTCACTTGGAGGTTATTTTTGAGTAGGAATGGTAGTCTGAGTTCAGGCATTCTCTTTTCAAGTGAATTAGTGTTTTTAGACATCAGAACTCTTGACATGTGGAGTCTTTTCCTCAAGGTTCTTTTCCTATTACCCCAACGTAAGATACTTGTTTTCTGTTGTTGGTGCCAATCAACTACATCTGCTTTATCTGCTCTTATCCTGTCCACCATTTTAACAGGGTTTACACTCTTTTCCTTACCAGACTCCAGTTTCCACATTTTCTGCTCTTCTTTTTGCTTTTAATTATGACTATAAAACTCAGTAAACAATAACAATGCAACAGCTTGAATGCTATGCTCTTTTGTTTGTTTGTTTGTTTGAGACAGGGACTCCCTTTTAGTCCCAGCTGACCTGGAACTCGCTCTGTAGACCAGGCTGGCTTTAAACTCATAGAGATCCACCTGCCTCTGCCTCCTGAGTGCTAGGATTAAAGGCATGCACTACCATGCCCGGCAGAATGCTATGCTTCTTGAAACTCCCTCCATGAAGTTAATTGGTTTATTAAATTTTAATTCAGCCTCACTCAAATATTTAGAGATGGATAGACTGAAAAGCTAGATGCTTTTCCAGAATATAACACAATTTCTAGTTCAATTTCTGACATATTCCTTTAAAATATTTTATTTATTATTTTTAATTTTATGCTTATGAGTGTACTGCCTGCATGTACATAAGGACACACATGTCATGCAATGCCTGTGGAGGTCAGAAGATGGCATCAGATCCGTTGGAAATGGGGTTATGGATAGTTGCTAGCCACTATGTGGGTGCTTCAAATTGAACTCCGGTCCTCTGCAAGAACAGCCAGTGTTCTTAACCTCTGAGCCATCTCTCTGCCTGGTTTCCTTGTTCTCTTCTGAAACCTCACGAGCTTTCTCTTTTCTGTCTGCTTTCTTTGGAGTTATGGTTTTCCTCATTCCTGGAAGACTAGCCAATCAAGTTCTACTTAAAACATTCTAGGGCTTTGTTAATCCATAGCTTCAGATTCTTCCACATTCTTCCCACAAGCCCAGTCCAATGGCCTAAGAACCATATGGTCAAAGAGTTTCTCATAGCAATAGCAACAGCTACATCTTAGCACCAGTCTTCTATATTAGCTGCCTTTCTCATTGCTAATATCAAACCCTTGACAAGAAGCAACTTGGGGGGGGCGTGTTTATTTTGGTTTGCAGAGTATAATTGTTATATATCTATCTACATAGGGAAGTTGGCATAGCGTTTTCTTTTTTTATTTAATTTTATTTTTTTTTTTATGGTTTTTTTTTTTTTTTTTTTTTTTTTTTTTTTTTTTTGGTCTTTTCGAGACAGGGTCTCCCTGTAGCCCCAGCTGTCCTGGAACTCACTCTGTAGACCAGGCTGGCCTTGAACTCACAAAGATCCGCCTGCCTCTGCCTCCCGAGTGCTAGGATTAAAGGTGTGCACCACCACGCCTGGCTTATTTTATTTTATTTTTGGTCAGCTGTAGGCATTTCTATGGCAGTGAGAGCATGTGGTGGCTTGCTCACACTTTGGCTAACCTGGAAGCAGAGCTCCAACATTATTTTTAATGAATGATAGATTATCATCTGAATGTTCTATGTTTTATACCCTCAACCTCTTATTGCTGTAACTTGCGGTTGCTTCTAAAGTTGATAATTATTTGTTTTTTGGCAGTGCTAGAGATCAAATCCAGGCCTTCACACATGCTAGGCAAGCACTCTGACGCAGAGCTATACCCCATACGAAGCTGATAATTATTAACATTGCTATAATAAACCTTCTCAGCTTCTTGCATATCCATCCTTGCTTTCTTATAAGGCCATAGAGTTTAGAATGTGCATTTTTAAGTCTATTGTTACATACTGATAAATACTCTTCACCAAAGCCTTCAATCTGGGAATCTGGGTTAATATTTATAGCTTTCTTTTTTGGTCTTTTTGAGACAGGGTCTCCCTGTAGCCCCAGCTGTCCTGGAACTCACTCTGTAGACCAGGCTGACCTTGAACTCACAAAGATTGTCTGCCTCTGCCTCCTGAGTGCTAGGATTAAAGGCGTGTACCACCATGCCTGGCCCATTTATAGCTTTTGTCATAGCCGTTACTCAATCAATAGATGCTGTTGATAAACTTCAGTGGATTAAAATTTACCTGATTTTTCCTCAGTATTTGATGTCTTGTGTTTTAAGGACCCCCTTAAAATAGTAAAGGTCGTAGGAATGTTTTAAAGCCAGGAAGGATAAAAATCCCAGAGGGCCTCACAGGAATGCCATAGAATCAAAGGAGTTCACCTACCAGGTCTTTTTAAACACTAATTTTGAAGCACTCCTTATTACTACTTAAAATGTAAATAAGTCTTTCCTGGTCAAAAACTGCATAGTTAGTGGGCTTCAAGCAGCATGCCCTATGCACAGCTTTCTATCGCTATTCACTTAGTTGCTTTGCTGGTGCATTTGCTGTAGTAACACAGTAAGAAGCCAATCGTATACGTCCCTCCCAGCTTCTCCTGCTCCACTGTGGAAGGCAAGCCATGGACTCAAAGTCCTGACACTCAGGTGACTCACATCCTACTTATCTCTATGTGAGGTCAAAACACAAGTGCCAAAATTTCACTTTCCCTGGTTTTCTATTTTTGCTAATTGTATTCACCATGTGGTTTTTCTTTATATCCCACACACTTTTGACATTTTAAAAAGGTGTTTTAGCCTCTGAATTTAAGCAAATTGGTCCCCAGAACTCCCCATTGAGCTACAAAGTCTGAGTTAATATTCACAGTGTCCTCAGTGTTAACACAGACTGGCTTTGTCATGCTGTCTTTGCCTGATCCAGCTAATCTCAAATTTATTATTTACAGAGTCACTTACTTTTTTCATTAAGGAGTCAATGTCCAATTCAGATGAATGTTGGTCTTATATTGATTGCTACTCTTATAACAATTAAATTATAATGATCATTTTAAAAACAGAATCTAGAATAGGTTTGTATTTGTACCAGTGAACACTTTTCTGTCAGAGGTGAGATCCTCCTGGGCCCTATGTTCGAAAAAGCCTGTCTAGCAATAAAGAGAAAATATGTCTCTGGAAGTTTGGGGAACACCATTCCTTTTGAAAATGTTTTTCCCCTGTAATGATGGCCTCAAGGAAGGATTACAACATCCCCAGCATACCAGTGATGTTTAAGGATTCTGGAACCCAAGGTGTATTAGTCAGTTTTCTTATTGTGACAAAATGCATGAGAACAGTAACTTAAGGAAAGAAGAGTTGATTTTGACTCACAATTTGAGGGTGCAATCCATCATGGTAGGGGAGGCATTGTGGCAGGAACACCAGGCAGATGGTCACATTGCTATTTGTAGTCAAGGGGCAGAGACAGATGAAGGCTGATATTCCAATGGCTTTCTCCTTTTCATCCAGCCCGTGATTGGACCTCATGGAACGGTACCAGCTGCATTTGGGTCTTCCCACCTCAGTTAAGCTTCTCTGAAAAGGCATTCACAGACAGGGTTCAAGATTAACAATCACACAAGGTGTCACTTTCTTATTAACATTGAAGCAATGCGGGCAGGAGTCTCCAGGGATAGGCGGGATAAAGGACCGCTCTGCCCATATTTATATTTTCTCCTGCCCTTGTTCCCTCCTTTGGAATTTCTCCATGACAGTCAGAAATAGCCAGAGCCATCTGTTTTTTTTTTTTTTTAATCATTGGTCATGAAGAATAATGGTATTTTTATTAAGATGTTATTTTTATTAGCACCATTATTATAAAAATATACAAGCAATATCTTACAATGAACATGCATCTCAGCTTTCCCAGATTCATCAATCTATGTTTGAATGACCATCATCTGGGTCCTATTTGGGTCAGTCAGTTGTGTCTTCCCTCTGGTTGGTTGTTGCTTAATCCATCTGCTGCACCCCAACTTCTGCTGTCCGGCAAGGCTTGGTCAGTGTTCTGTGCTCCATTTTGCCTTGACCTGCTTTATTATGAGTGTGGGCGAAATTGCTTCTCATGATCTCTGTGGAAGTGGAAACAAGGCTGGAACTTTTGAACATTTGGGAGCACAGGAAATGCATTCACTCCAGGAGGCAGGGATGACTCTCAGCATCCTTCTCAGGAGCCTTCTGGGTGCTCTTCTTTTTAGATATTGTCTGCAGTTTTGTTGGAGGGTCTACTTGTCTTCCTTAAGTGGGAGGCAGGCCCTCCTCCCCTCCAACAGGCATGGTTGTGCTTCCCTCCCGGAGGACCCAACATCTTACAGCCCAAGAGGAAGCAAAAGGTTCTTCCTTCAAATAGATTTACTTCTCCTTTCCCTTAAATAAAAATTGCTCCTTCCTCCAAGATTATTTCTTGGTACAAAAGTCCATTTATTTCTTTCCAGGACAGCTCTTCTCTGTGATTTTGCCCTTTGCCTTATAAAAGACTTCAGGATGTAATTGTTTGATATCATATATTCCCCAAGTTTGGGTTAGGCACCCAGGCTTTTTGTTTTGTTTTCATGGAGTGGTCACTGTTGGCATTAGCAATGCCAGGCCTGTAGTGTGCAGGCACTTCCCACAGCCCATCTGGAATCTGTATTGTTTAAATCTGTGTTTAATAAGGAAATCTCATCTGCAGAAACATAAGACCCATTAAGAGCCACACCCAATGCCCATTGCTAAGAAAGACAACTTCTTGTGCAGAAGCAGTTGAGTCCCTGTCTTCCCCAAGAACACTGGTGGGTGCTAACTTTATCATTGTGTGCCTCTCATGAGGGCTCTTGAAGCATGTGGGATTCAGGCTTTTTCTCCTATCATCTGGGAATGGTTTCCTGAAGCAACATTAGAAAAGTCCTGTCACTCAACTACATATGAGAAATACTGGACTAAACAAGACCTTTTTCTAAATCGATTAGGCTTGAAGGTCTTTAAATTTCTCTTCACATTGTGTATCTCCTGGAGAGGGATGGTAGAATACTGGTCTCAAACTTTGTGACTTATTAGACCCCCTGCAAGAAAGATTTCTTCTAGAATGTTCATCAAGTTTGAATGGATAAAATGAGGCCCCTTTGCCTTCTTTGGTTAAGGACACACAGTTTATATCCCAAAGATAAAAATGATTACTTGGATTATTTTTTAAATTGTATTTCTGGCCTGCCCAAGGGAATAGAGAAAAAGAAAATCTCAGGAATCCTGTAACCTGGCAGCACTCACAGCCTGAGACCATCTGTTCTTCTCCAGATGGTTTTTGTCCTGTGCGCCCATATGGTGTGGCATCATGCTCTCTGCCTCCTACCTTAGTCTCTTGTTCTCTCTCTCTCTCTCTCTCTCTCTCTCTCTCTCTCTCTCTCTCTCGGTTTAGGCACGATCCCTTAATATTTGTGCCTATCTGTTTGAACCATTGTTCCTTCTGCCTATTATTTTACAACTTTTCATTGCATCAAAAAGTTGTTTTTCTGGCTGGGCGTGGTGGCACACACCTTTAATCTTAGCACTCAGGAGGCAGAGGCAGGTGGATCTTTGTGAGTTCAAGGCCAGCCTGGTCTACAGAGTGAGTTCCAGGACAGCTGGGGCTACAGGGAGACCCTGTCTCAAAAAGACCAAAAAAAAAAAAAAAAAGGTTGTTTTTCCAGAAAGCTAACAAGGGACTGACAACTGCGCTACTACTCCACAGGCATGAAGGGAGGTTTAAATTTTAAAATAAATTGAATTTGTTCTTTGACAATTTTATACATTCATAAGATTTTTATTTTGCAGGCAACAATTGTATGATGCCTGGTCTCTGGAAGCAACCACTCAGAAATTTGTTAGTAGTTAATGGTTTATTCATGTGAAATATTAAAAATATAGAACATGGCGGCTGAGAACCATCTGAAACTCCAATTCCAGGAGAACTCCAGTTCCAGGGGAATCCGACACCCTCTTCTGACCTCCGCGGCATTGCACGACACGGGTGCACAAACCTACATGCAGACAGTACATTCATACACATATGGAAATAAATAAAATTAAAAAAATATATAGACACTCTCATATTATAAATGGTAAAATACAATACCTGCTTCAGGATTTCCTCGATCATCTGTATCTTTAGATAGTAACTCTGCATAGTGATGCTATACTATCTTTCTTTGTGATAGATAAATGTCTTGTCATGTAGCTCAAGTTAATTCTCTGTCAAGTGGTATTTCTGAGCACAGATGCCCTGGAGACTCATAGAATGGCTGTCTTCAAGGTACACAAATCAAGGAGCAATGCTAGAGAACCTGTTTAAGCTGGTCAAATGTTGGTGTGCAGCATGCCAATTTACTCCAGAGCATGTGCTTTAAAATAAGCACATATCCACCCAGAAGATGGAGGAAACAGAGCATCTGCCAGAAAAATGGAGTGAGATGCATTTATTTGTCTCTGGAGCCCACAGTGGGCACAAACAAAGTGAAATGGCTAACCCATCCATCAGACCAGATTATTGCTGGTCTCTGCCACAGTGTTAGTAGCAGTCATTGAGTATTCTCTCTCTCTCTCTCTCTCTCTCTCTCTCTCTCTCTCTCTCTCATATTCCTTTAATACCATACATAGCCCATTTCAATAAAACATTTTGTTTATGTTCCTTAGACACACTTGTGAATAACTAATTCATACCAGAAGAATCGACACATTTTGGGGTTTGGAAAATCTGAAGTTTCTCTCTAGGAGACTGCAAAATCTCTCAATACCAAGATGCATTGGTGGTAAGGAAGCAAAAATAAAGAGAATATGATGTCTGAATTTAGTAGGATGCTTTTAGTTTCAAGTAACAAAAAATCTGACAAGTGATGATTTCTATCAACAGGGATTTTCTTTTTCTTTTTTGAGACAGGGTCTCCCTGTAGCTCTGGCTGTCCTGGAACTCACTCTGTAGACCAGGCTGGTCTCGAACTCACAGAGATCCGCATGCCTCTGCCTCCCAAGTGCTAAGATTAAAGGCGTGCGCCACCACGCCCGGCATTTTTATTTATTTCTGTATGTGTATCAATGTACTGTCTGCATGCATGTCTGTGCACCCGTGTCGTGCAATGCCGCGGAGGTCAGAAGAGGGTGTCAGATTCCCCTGGAACTGGAGTTCTCCTGGAATTGGAGTTTCAGACGGTTCTCAGCCGCCATGTGGGTGTTGGGGATCGAACCCAGGTCCTCTGTAAGAGCGGTCGGCACTCTTAACCACTAGGCCATCTCTCCAGCCCAGGGATTTTCTTTTTCAAACGTTGAGAACTCTAGACCTGAATGCTGCTGCAGGTTGGTACAGAGGTACAGCATGTATGTAGGGCTCAGCCTTTCCTTCATGGTAGCAGCATGTCTTCTGAAAAACCAATCATCACCGGATACTGGAAATAGGAATATACTTAAGACAAACAGCAGGAACGTTTCTGTTTTTCTTAGGAAAGGAAAAGTCTGCCCCCGAGTCTTTCAGAGTCTTCCCTTCCATGAGTGAGCAGTGGGTGCACGCTCCTTTTCAGTTTAATGACTGGTTTGAGGTTGAAATCTTTGAATTACTGCTTCTCAGTAAGAGAGATGGCTCAGTGGTTAAGAGCATTGTCTGCTCTTGCAGAGGACCCAAGTTCAATTCCTGGTACTCACGTG
This sequence comes from Rhizomys pruinosus, assembly GCA_009823505.1. NCBI lineage: Eukaryota > Metazoa > Chordata > Mammalia > Rodentia > Spalacidae > Rhizomys > Rhizomys pruinosus. The sequence goes on from VZQC01005840.1 coordinate 1,800,357, forward strand.
GCAGCTAACAACCATCCATAAGTCTAGTTTGAGGGGATCAGACAACTTCTGATCTCTGAGGGCACTGCATGACACAGGTGCACTTACACACATGTAGGCAATACAGTCCTACATATAAAATAAAAAAATAAATGAAATATTTTTTGAAAGAATTAATACTGATACATGATTAATTTAATTTTGAAACAGAGTCTCATGTACCCCAGGCTGGCCTCACGTTCACTATGTTCCTAGGATGACTTTGAACTTCTGATTCTCCTGCTTCCTTCCACTTTCCACCTGCTAGGATCACAGGCAAGTGCCACTGTGCCTGGTTATCTGGTACTAGGGATAGAGCCCAGGGCTTTGTGCATGCTAAGTGATCACTCTACGGTCTGAGCTATATCTTCAGCCTGGGTCCATTATTATTAACTGTAGTTCATGCTTTCTTCAGTATTTTTTTAGTGTTTTTACTTAATGTTCTATTTCTTTTCTAGGATCCCATCCCAGACACCACACAACATTTAACCAGTATGCTTCCTTAGGTCCTTCCTCCCCTCCTCCCCTCCCTCCCTCCCTCCTCCCCTCCCTCCTTCCCTCCTCCCTTCCCTCCCTCCTTCCCTCTCTCCCTTCCTCCTTCCCTTTCTCTCTCCCTCCTTCCAGAATTCTGGGACTAAATCTCATGTTACCACACAGCTTTCTTAGGATTGTCTAAACAAGAACACTTTCTCAGACTTTCTTATTTCTCTGATGACCTTGATAGCTGTGAGCAGAGCTGGCCAAATATTTAGCAGAATAACACTCAATGTTAAAAATGGACATTTTTCATGAGCCTACCACCTGACCCAGCCATACCACTGCTGGGTATATACCCACAAGACTCATCCTACCACAAAAATACATGCACATCCATGTTTATTGCAGCTCTCTTCACAATAGCAAAGAGCTGGAACCAACCCAAATGCCCCTCAACTGATGAGTGGATGACAAAAATGTGGTACATCTACACAATGGAGTACTACTCAGTGGTAAAGAAAGATGACATCATGAACTTTGCAGGTAAATGGATGGAACTTGAAGCCATTATGCTAAGTGAAGTAACACAGTCCCAGAAAAACAAGCAGCGAATGGTTTCCCTCATTTGTGGATGCTAGCACCAAATCCCCAGATGAAAGGCAATGAACATTATTGTTATATTTCTGTTTATCTGAAAGCAATTATGTTGTTATAATGTAAATCGCTTTACAGGCTCTAGAATTGATCTACTACTTACTCTCAGACTCTGTAATTACTGTATATGAGTAGAAAGTATATATGTATATTTTAGAGTAATATAGAATTAAAGGAGGAAAATGTGAATTCCTAAATATAAAAAAAAGACTGAGAGAAAGATGCAGGATAGTTATGGCAGAATGCATGATCTGGGGTGGGGTGGGGGGAGGGAAGGGGGAATATGTCTAAACTGAACTGAGAAATGATGCCTGAAATACACAAAACATCAATTAAAGAAAAAGAAATGAAAAAATGGACATTTTTCTCATGACTGACCCAAGCTAGGTTTTAGGAGGGCGGAGTACTAATCTCACATCACAAGGTCATATGCTGTCAGTATGATCTGCTGTTTTTTTATTATTTTTTATATTTTATTTATTTATTTATGTGTACGAATGTATTGTCTGCATGTAGGTTTGTGCACCCGTGTTGTTCAATGCTGCGGAGGTCAGAAGAGGTTGTTGGATTCCCCTGGAACTGGAGTTCTCCTGGAATTGGAGTTACAGACGGTTCTCAGCTGCCACGTGGGTGCTGGGGATCGAACCCAGGTCCTCTGTAAGAGCAGTCTGTGCTCTTAACCACCAGGCCATCTCTCCAGCCCCTGACCTGCTGTTTTTAATGTTAACCTAGACCATATGACAGAGGAAGGGTTTGCTTGGATTTCTCTGTTGGAACTTTACCCTGTCTTCCCTGGGGGATTCTCTGAGCTGAAGCTTCTCTCCCTTCCTCCCAGTTTCCGGCAGTGTAGCTTAAATGGGGATAGATATTCAGTGCCAGAACTAGCAAAATGTCTGCTTTCCAAGCTCATCTACCTAGACCTTACAAAACAGCAAAGAGAAAATTATTTTTACTTTCTGAAAGATAACACATACATTGCCTTTTTAAAAAATTTTTATTTATTTATTTTTTTATGTGTATGAAATACATTGCTTTTTAAGAGTATGAATGGGGAAATGTTCTAGAACTGGAAAAAAATAACCTTACACATGTATAAAAGAATACCTAAATTTGTTACAGGAGGGGAAATGTCACTGAAGGTGGCAGAAGGGTAGGTGAAAGCGATTACTTTCCACCACAAGAACTGAGCCTGGACAACTGTGTTAGAATGAGTTTTTGTAGTTTCTCACTATTTGACCTCTTCTGTATACCAGCTTTTGACACACAGTTTACAAGAATCAACTATAAGATCTTGGGTCAAACCTTTTCAAATTTGAAGCCTTCAGTTCCTCCTGCCTTATGGCGATGTCGTCACCTACTTTTTACCAGTCTCAGCACACCATTGGCTTTAGTGTATGTTGTGTTGGAGGGAGGAATACAGGTATACAACTTCTGAGCGGTAACTCTGAAACTAAAAAAAAAAAATTATTGTATAATTCCCTTGGCAGCAAAACATGGTGTGATCAGATAAGAGGCTACTAGTTATTTTTATTTACCATAGTAAGTGTAAACATTTATATATTTAGCTTATGGAATGCTGCCCAGACTCCAATGGGGATATTATATAATACATGACAGGTGTACTGAATTACAATTCTCAGTTCCTAACATTTCTGAATTCTGAAATTCATCTGGTATGAAGGATTTTGTTTATTCCTAGATATCATTATTAGTTCCTTGGCCAATAGTGGGACATAGCTACTTACCTCCTCTTACATTGTAGACAGTCACAGCAAGCTCTGTCTTCGTGTTTTCACTTACAGAATGGTCTCAGAGTTCTTCAGTGTCAAAACTAAGAGATGGATGAGAAATGTTCTAGACTACCAGAGGGTGAGCTAGGGCCTAGAACATGCACGCAGGAGGCTGCCAGTGACAAAGAGCTGCACAGGTGACTTTTAAAAAGTCATCAGAATCCGACACCCTCTTCTGACTTCTGCGGCATTGCACGACACGGGTGCACACACTTGCATGCAGACAGTACATTCACACACATACAGAAATAAATAAAAAATTAAAAAAATATAAAAAAAAAAAGTCATCAAACTCAATCCTAGCACCTTCACTTCCGGTGCAGGGAGAGTGACAGGGCGGGGGCTCTCAGCAGGCGGTTTCAGGACCTTTCCAGCCCAGGTGCTTCCAGTTCATGGTTCAGAAACCATCTGAGGGGCTGGAGAGATAGCCTAGCGGTTAAGAGCACCAACTGCTCTTGCAGAGGACCCGGGTTCAATCCTCAGCACCCACATGGCGGCTGAGAACCATCTGTAACTCCAATTCCAGGAGAACTCCAGTTCCAGGGGAATCCGACACCCTCTTTTGACCTCCGCAGTATTGCATGACACGGGTGCACAAACCTACATGCAGACAGTACATTCATACACATACAAAAATAAATAAAATTAAAAAAAAAAAAGAAACCATTTGAGCCCTGTCGCTTCAGGAGCAGGATCTCTGGAGCTGCTCTAACTTCCATACCAGATTGGGTAAGGCCCTACAGTCACTTAGTGGTGACAGGACTGGGCAGGGGGAAAAAAACCAGTGCTGCCCATCCCCCTTGTGGCCATCCTGGTGGGAACAGAGAAGGTGACTCTGAGCACAGAGTAACAGAAGAGACAGCAAACCTTCCAACCTAGAGGAACAGGTCTTCAACCAAAGGAAGAAGCACTTGAATTTCACATCAGACAATACACAACAAATCAAATCCACATGCCAAGAGCACAAAGGAAAATCAACAACATGGGAAAAGCAAATAATAAATCCCCAACAAAATCTAGCAGTCCTATAGAAGATTCCAAGACACAGATCTTAAAAGAATAATAATAGACATGCTCAAAGAAATCAAGGGAGAGAATGACAAACTCAGGAATGAAGTGGAAACACTGAAAAGATCCGGCGCTGAAATGAAACAGGAAACTGACCAGTGAATCAAGGATCTAGAAAGAGAGAATGACAAACTCCAAAGGGAACTGGAAATGCTAAAGAAATCACAGGATGAAGTGAAAAAGGAAATTGCACACTCATCTAATTAGCAGGAAAAGATGGGAGAAAGGCTCAGTAACAGACTGGATGAAGCAAATATCAACACTGGAAGACAAGGTGGAAGAACAGCAATGCTTAAAGTGTATGAAAAATTTTAAAAATCATAAGAGTGAAACAATCAGGAAATGTGGGACACTATGAAAAGATCAAAACTCCACATCATAGGGATAGGGGAAGGTGAAGAATCCCAGGACAAAGGTATTGATCAGATCTTCAACAGAATAATAGAAGAAAATTTCCCCAAACTGAAAAATGACAAACCCATACAAATACAAGAAGCACGTAGAACACCAAATAGACAAGATCAGAAGGAATACTCCATGCCATATCATAGTTAAACAAAGACAAATTACTGAAGGCTGCAAGAGAAAAATATGTTACATATAAAGGAAAACCCATTAAAATTACAGCTGACTTTTCATGCAAATGTTGAAAGCCGGAAGAACTTGGACCAAAGTATTCCCAGTACTAAATGACTATAGATGCCAATCCAGATTACTATACCCAGCAAAAATGTCAATTATAGTTGAAGGAGAAAGAAAAATCTTTCATGACATAAACAAGATGAAAGAATTCATGTCCAGGAAACCAACCCTTTGGAAAATACTAGAAGCAATTCAAAGGCCAGAGGAAAGGAGCAACTATGCCCAAGCACCTAGAGAGAGTAATGAATAAAAGCATAACTGCAGAAATACAAACCTAGACCAAGAATGCAAACAGAAAATAAGGTAAAAGGAAGCAGCACACATCTCTCAATAATAACTTTAAATATTAATGGGCTGAACTCCCCAATCAAAAGACATAGACTGGGAGAATGGATTAGGAAATAGAACCCATCTACATGCTATCTACAAGAAACCCATCTTACCCTCAAGGATAGGCACCAACTTAAAGCGAAAGGATGGAAAAAATATTCCAAGCAAATGGTACCAAAAAGCAAGCAGGAGTTGCTATTCTAATATCAGACGAAATAGACTTCAAAGCAAAACTAATCAGAAGAGACAAAGAGGGCCACTACATCCTTATCAAAGGAACAATTAACCATGATGATTTCACAGTCATGAATATGTATGCACCAAACTCCGGTGCACCGAACTTCATAAACAAAATTCTACAGGACCTCAAGGCACAGATTGATCCCAGCACACTAATCATGGGAGATTTCAATACTCCACTGAGCCCATCAGATAGGTCAACTGGAAAAGAATAAACAGAGAGACATCTGAACTGAACAATACACTATACCAAATGGACCTCATAGATATTTACCCAATATTCCACCCAAACACCAGAGAATATACTTTCTACTCAGCACCCATGGAACATTCTCCAAAATCAACCACATACTGGGACACAGAAAAAAAAACTCTTCAAATACAAAAGCATTGAAATAATTTCATGCATTCTATGTGCAATAAAGCTCAATATCTGTAGTAGACAGTATGCCAAGAATTATACATGTGCAGAGCTTGTCCCTCATCAACCTAATCTGTCCTAGGCAGGTGAGACCATACAAGCAGTGTTGCAGACCTGGGTCAATCATAAGGCGACAAGAGGAGAGTGGGAATTCAAACAGTACATAACCCCTAACCCTGCCCCCAATAGACGAGTCTGCGACAGCTCGCCCTCTGTTTGTGTTCACCCCATTCCCAGGGTCTGGGTCTTGATTCTGTGCCTCTCACCCCCTTTCTTTCAGTTGGATCCCAAAATTCCCCAGCAGGCCTGGGGGATTGTCTACATCTGGCACCCAACATGATTTTTCCATATATCCCCCCCAGTGCTGGCGAGGCACCCCCTTCCTTGATCGGTGAGTAGGTCCCCTTTTGTGTTCTTTGTTCTTTTGGCCCTGTGCTAGGGTGAGCCTCTGCCCCCCCCCCCACAGACCCCTCTCCTCCCTTACCATTTCCTGCCCTCATGGATAATATTTCTCTCCACATTCGGGAGCCATGGACCGACCCTAAAGGCTCTTCTCCAGACCCGTGGCCTTAAAATGAAATCCAGGGACTTGGATTCATTTGGGGGAAGGCCGTTTGCATTGCCCCTCCTCACCATAATTGCAAGCCTTAAGAGTGCCTCCGCAGAGGATGTTCTGCATGAGCATAACTTAGCCTGCCACAAGAACACCGAGAAGTTGGCCCTGCCCTGTGTCCCTGACTTTCACCAGGACGAGGAAGGTTCCCCCCCATCCCCACCCCCCCCAAACTCTCTTCAGCTGCCCCTGCTAGGGATATTCATTCACCCTCCACCAATATACCCTTGGAGGAGGGGCCCAAGAAGCTCTCTCCCACCAGAGGGACTAGAGATATCTTGTTCAGCTGGCTATGTCTTTTGGGTAAGAAAGAACTCAATTCTTTTTTTTTTTTTTTCTTTTTAATTTCATTTTGGTTTTGTTTAAACTCAAGTTTTTGGTCTGGGGCACTCAGGAGAAACTGGACACAGTATTGCTCCTTGAGCATGGAGATGGGGGACACCCTAACTCTCCACTGGTAAAGTGTGAACATGGGGTTCACCTCAGTGATTTGGAATCCAGGCAAGGGATCTTGATTTTTGGTTCTGGGACTGATGGGGCATTGGCTCCCTGCACACAACGTTTCTTTTCTTCCTCTGACTATGTCTTGTGTTTATGGTAACTGTTCTTCCACGTGTCTAAGTGTGTGTCTAAGTTTTTATGTGTGTTTGTAAATTGGTAATTATAATTGTCTCATGTTGGTTCTGTTAAACAAAGTGGCCACTTTAAGTTTCAATCCTTTAAAGTGCACAGAATCATTCATTTTGGAATGCCAGACGTGATATGCACATGCAAACTTTAAAAATTGATATTTAAAAATGCATTTAAAGGCCTAAAATTTAGTTTGTGTCTTCTTTCAAAAGGGATTGTGTGAGGTAACTTGCTTGTTTTGGAATTATATACTTTTTTTTTGAGAACTCTGCAGGCCAGATTATCTAGGTGGATGTATTTAACATTTTTTTTTTTTTTTGTATTTAACATATTAACTAGCCTTCCAGACTGGGAATGAATTCTTGGACTGGGTGTAATAGCACACACCTTTAATCCCAGTCCTTGGGAGGCTGAGGCAGGCAGTTCTTTGTGGGCTCAAGGTCAGCCCATCTGTTCTGCTTTGATGAGTTTCCTCCACGCAGCTGCTGTCTCAAAGGACCAAAGATAATCTACCTCTTACTAGCTAGTAAAATTTGCATCAGCAGTTAGTCAGGAATCCTGGTCTGGCTTGGGAGGAGGTCTTTAGAGCTTGGGGAATTCCTGAGCTCTCTGGAGTGCCCACCTGGCAACCTTTCCATCTCTGCTAGAGACCAATCTTGGGGTCTGGCACCTGGATCAGTGGGGTGCTGCATGGTTTCTGGGGGTGCATTATAGACTCTTGCCTCCAAGGAGTGAGGGAGAGCAGTCTGGAACAGCTATTGGGCTCTGTTGTTTCTGCAAGAATTTTTGAGCCTGTTTCCCTCCCTCCCTTTTTCCTCATGGGAAGAAGAGGAACTTCTCTGGGTCTGTGCCCTCCTTGCTGATCTGGCTGGCAGGCTGTGTGTTTGTGTTGAGGAAGAGTTGGTCTCAGAGAACTGGGTGAATCAAATTCATGAAAACTGTACTTCACTCCATGTTTTTAGTCTCCTAGCCAGGCGTGGTGGCACATGCCTTTAATCCTAGCACTTGGGAGGCAGAGGCAGGCAGATCTTTGTGAGTTCAAAGCCAGCCTGATCTCCAGGACAGACAGAGCTACAGGGGTCTCAAAAAAGACCAAAAAATTTATTGTGATCACATTAGGATGATAGAGCAGACCTCTTGCCCCAGGCTCCTGATGTTTTGAAGATATGTTTGAGTCTTTTTAAACTATGGAAGTTCAGTTCAGCTTATGGGTAAGAATCTATTTGGAGGGTGTAAGTGCCTTAAGCCCTCATACTTAGTAAAATCTTATTCTGACACGCCTAATCAGAAATATAAATATTTTAGTGGTATAACTTGGGTACTTTAAAAAAAAATGTTTCCAAACTCTCTTCAAGCACTCGGGAGACAAAGGCATGTGGATATCTTGGTCTGGTTTGGGTGGAGATCTGATACCAGATTGATCTGGGCCAGCTCTGTTTCTTGCCTCCAGGGTGGGAGAGCTACCCCTCCTGGGGTAACTCATGGGTTTTATTGTGTTTCCTATCTGTTTTCCACACCCCCTTCCTCCTCATAGGAGTTTGAACTGGTGTCCTGCTGGTCTGCTGGTCTGGCCACTCCTGGAAGTTCCCCAGCCAGGTGTGATCGGCCAGACCTTTAATCCTAGCATGCCTTCAATCCTAGCACAGCCAAGGTTTCTAGGTGATTTTCCTAATGTTTTTTGTACAAATCAGAGACCAATGGCTGTGACAGGCCATTTGGTAGGGGCTCAAGGGCCCCACACTAGACTCTAGATCCAGACTCCAGCAGGCTTATCTGAGAAGGTAACTTCCTGTGATGGTTAATCCTGGGTGTCAACTTGACTGGACTAAGGAACAAATAAGAGAAAAAGGATCTTCAGATTGGACTACCTCAACCCGGATGGCCCACCCCAAATGTGGGCATTACCTTCTGCTGGCAGGCAGTATTAAAGGCCATGGCAGAGGGAGCTGGTCCCTTTTCTCCTGCGGCTTGCCTCTCTCTCACTGGTGANGGTACTTTAAAAAAAAATGTTTCCAAACTCTCTTCAAGCACTCGGGAGACAAAGGCATGTGGATATCTTGGTCTGGTTTGGGTGGAGATCTGATACCAGATTGATCTGGGCCAGCTCTGTTTCTTGCCTCCAGGGTGGGAGAGCTACCCCTCCTGGGGTAACTCATGGGTTTTATTGTGTTTCCTATCTGTTTTCCACACCCCCTTCCTCCTCATAGGAGTTTGAACTGGTGTCCTGCTGGTCTGCTGGTCTGGCCACTCCTGGAAGTTCCCCAGCCAGGTGTGATCGGCCAGACCTTTAATCCTAGCATGCCTTCAATCCTAGCACAGCCAAGGTTTCTAGGTGATTTTCCTAATGTTTTTTGTACAAATCAGAGACCAATGGCTGTGACAGGCCATTTGGTAGGGGCTCAAGGGCCCCACACTAGACTCTAGATCCAGACTCCAGCAGGCTTATCTGAGAAGGTAACTTCCTGTGATGGTTAATCCTGGGTGTCAACTTGACTGGACTAAGGAACAAATAAGAGAAAAAGGATCTTCAGATTGGACTACCTCAACCCGGATGGCCCACCCCAAATGTGGGCATTACCTTCTGCTGGCAGGCAGTATTAAAGGCCATGGCAGAGGGAGCTGGTCCCTTTTCTCCTGCGGCTTGCCTCTCTCTCACTGGTGAGTTTGTCTTGCTGCTGTGATCAACCCTTTGGGTCCCAGCATGTACTGAGACCAGCAGATCTCATGGAATCCATTGGGCCTTCAGCACCAGATTGGGAATACTGAGACATCCCGCTTTTTGGACTGAGCAGTTCCCTGGATTCTCAGCCTCTCCAGTGTGGTGTGGCTACTGTTGGACTCCTTGAACTCTGTCATGTGAGCAAATCAATAATTGTATATAGCTATATATTCGTCCTGTTGCTTCTGTTTCTTTAGAGAACCCTGAGTAATACACCTCCCGTGAAGTTTAAAATGTTGTGATGTTGAATGTTATAAACTTAAGAGTCATATTTTACTCTGATTTAAGTTTTCATCTCTAGAGTTTTCATCAAGGTGCTGATGGAGCTGTTTACAAGTAAACCGTCATGTGAGCTAAAACTGTTAAATTACACTATGGTCCTTGGTCCTTATATTTTAAGTTCATTTTAAGGAATAATCACTTCTGTTCTAGGGTGCAATTTATTTCCACATGTTATACATGTGGGGACACTTGCCAGGCCTAGGTAAAGTACCTCTAAGCACTCAAAGAAAAATTGGTCATTCAAAACCTGCTCCCATGCTGCCATGAACATCTCACAGTTTATATTAGTATATTTGAAATAACTGTCCCATCTCATTACATGGAAAATAAGTATTAATTACTTAGTAAATCTGCACAATTAAGGGTTAATCTGTTTATAAATACTATGTCTCAAGGTAATAAAAGGATATAAAAAGGTGGAAAATGTTAAAAAGGTATTTTTAGTAAGGATTTATGTGAAGATGATGAAAAAAGTCTATGCAAGTGATAAAAGTCTGAGGTTTGTGTGACAGGTAAAAAGGACACTATATAAATAAGCTTAAATTTGTAAGGTTCAGTCAACTAGTTCAAGAATAGAAATGTATATCTAGTCAAGGTTTGTTTAAAAGTGTTCTGTTTTTGTTCAAGCTTTATATGCATATCACATGGCAGTTCAAGATTCAGTAAAAATGATAAGATAACCTGTATTAAATTAAATTGGTATAAACCCTCACGCTAGTTTACTAGTGGCCTGAATAGGACTGTGAATATACAGAGTTGTTAATTTTCAGTCCTCTCCTGGCTTGAACCTGACTCCCTGTTACAGGCTTGGATTAAATGGGCACAGGCAAATGGTGGGTGTATTAGTCAGTTTTCTGTTGCTGTGATAAAACACCAGACCAAGGAACTTATAAAAGGAAGAGTTTATTTGAGCTTACGATTGGCAGTTCCAGGGAATTAAGAGTCCATTGTGGCGGGAAGCGTGGCGGCTGGATCTGGAGCAGCAAACCGAGGATCACATCTCGCAAAGAACACAGGAAGCAGAGGGGAGCAACTGTAGAGCACGAGGCTTGTTAAGCTCATTAAGCCCACCCCCAGTGACACACTTCCCCCAGCATGGCCACACCTTCTAAGACCTCCAGAAACAGCACCACCAACTGGAGACAAATGTCTGAATACCTAGAGCCTATGGGGGACACTCATTCAAACCACCACATTCCACTCCCTGGCCCCCATAGGCTCCTGACCATATAAAATGCAAAACGCATTTAGTCCAACCTTAAAAGTCCCCATAGTCTTTACCAGTTTCAATGTCATTCAAAAGTCCACAGTCCAAAGTCTCTTCTGAGACTCAGGCCAATCTCTTAACTGTAAGCTCCTGTAAAATCAAAAGGCAAATTACATACTCCCAATGTACAGTGGAACCGAATACACATTCCCATTCCAAAAGGGAGGAATAGAGGCATAGTGAGGAAATACTGGACCAAAACAAGACCGAAAACCAGCAGGGCAAACGCCAAGTCCTGTAGCTCCACATGCGACTTCTGGGACTTGACTTCCAAAGGGCTTACACGGCTCAGCTCTTCCAGCTTTGCTTGCAACATACATCTCTTTCTTAGGCTGGTACCACTCCCCGTATGCAGCTCTCCTTGGCAAATATCTCACAGGTCTGGCATCTCGAAAGTCTTCTTGGGGTCTCCGCTGCCAACCAGGCTTCATACTCACAGCTTCACGCAGTGGCCTATCACGGCCTTCTTTATTCAGGGACACCCCTGCTGTACTCTTCCTGGCCTCTTTGGCTCTCTGAAACCGTGGAGGAAGAGCTGATGACCCCTTCACTCTTGCAAACTTCATGTCTCTAAAGCCAGCACCACGTGAATGAAATTGCCGAATCTGGCTGCAAGTTCGGGCCAGACCCTGGCCCATTTCAACCACATTTGCTACTTTTCTCTGCCCTGGACTTGCTGGAGGATTAGCTGGGTGTGGTCTTGCCCTGAAGGTACTGATTCTTTTGTTTACTTGTAAATCTCGAAGCCCTTCCTTAATCACTTTAAACTCCTTATCAAAAGGAAACTCTCCTTCACAAGCCTTGGCCCCACCTTTAATCTTCCTAGTGCAGTTTTCAGATCCAACCTCTCCTTCACATGCCTTGGCCCCACCTTTAATCTTCCTAGTGCAGTTATCAGAGCCAAACTGTACATTTTGCATTTCTTTCTGCTCCATCTGCTCTTTTTCACTGTAGATCTGTATAATATTCACCATTAAAAGCCACGCCACCATTTCTACATTAGGCTGTCTTGAAATATCCTCCGCCAAAGACATCAGTCCACTGCTTTTCAACTTAGCATCAGGCAAGCATCTGGGCTGTGGGCAAACTGCTGCCAGACTCTTTATCAAAATATCCTGGTTGCTGCCTAAGTCTTTATTTTCCCCTGGGACCACATCTTTTGCAGCCATGCTTTCTTCCAGGCCTCCACTAGAATGGCCCTTTAAGCTCTGCTTATAATAGTCAACAGCCTTTCCAGCCCAAAGTTCCAAAGTCTTCCACACTTCTCCAAACATACACATGGTCAGGTTCTTCACAGCCAACAGCCCACTCTCTGGTACCAATAACTGTATTAGTCAGTTTTCTGTTGCTGTGATAAAACACCAGACCAAGGAACTTATAAAAGGAAGAGTTTATTTGAGCTTACGATTGGCAGTTCCAGGGAATTAAGAGTCCATTGTGGCGGGAAGCGTGGCGGCTGGATCTGGAGCAGCAAACCGAGGATCACATCTCGCAAAGAACACAGGAAGCAGAGGGGAGCAACTGTAGAGCACGAGGCTTGTTAAGCTCATTAAGCCCACCCCCAGTGACACACTTCCCCCAGCATGGCCACACCTTCTAAGACCTCCAGAAACAGCACCACCAACTGGAGACAAATGTCTGAATACCTAGAGCCTATGGGGGACACTCATTCAAACCACCACAGTGGGTTACATATGGCTACTGAAAAATGTACTTTATGTTTCTTGCAGGAGTTGCTTTTGCTATTTCCCTTAACCTAATCAGATAATTTGGCTCAAAAAGCTAGATTATATCTTCCTGAACCAACTGCATGCAGTCCAAAAGAAGACAGTTTGCATGGACTTGGTAATCCTTATCAGTTTATTTCCTGTCTTCTGGTATGTGTTACAACTCCTGTCTTTCTGGGAAAACTATAAATCAGGATAAGGGGTCGGAAAAAGGAAAAGATTGTTCCTATTTGTAGTAATTGTAGTGAACAGTTATACATTTAAAATAAGCCTGAAATTGTTTAATTCAATCTTGCGGGTTGTGCCTGCTTAATGCATGGTGTTAAGTCCCTCCTCCAGTCAGTATTATACAAGGCTGCTTGAACTTTTGTCCAAGCTTTATCTAGAATATTATACAGTAATTAAAGGTGTTAGGCTGGTGTAACTTAGCCTTTCTTGATGGATAACCACAATACATAATGCCCATACCAATTTGGCCAAAAACAAAAGTTGGTTAATCTGGCTAACTGTATGGACCAAGATAAAAGTATAACCAAAAGATAAGTAATCATTATATTTCCTTTAAAGCCTGAGAGTTTGTGCCTCCAAACACTAGATTTTTAAAAATTTATTTATTTATTTTCTATGTATATGAATGTACTGTCTGCATGTAGGTTTGTGCACCCGTGTCGTGCAATGCCAGTGGAGGTCAGAAGAGGGTGTTGGATTTCCCCAGAACTGGAGTTCTCCTGGAATTGGAGTTACAGATGGTTCTCAGCCACCATGTGGGTGCTGGGGTTCGAACCCTGGTCCTCTGCAAGAGCACTGAGCTCTCTTAACCACTAGGCTATCTCTCCAGCCCTCCAAACACTAGATTTTAAGTCATTTAAAGTCATATGAGATTTGTTGTTACCAAATAACAAAGTTTCTTCTCTCTATTTAAGAAACTACCTAAGGGAAAACTTACACTGTGACTATAAAAAATTCCTGGAAAGCAGATGCTGAGTCCAGACACCATGGACAAATGAAGAAAAGGAAAAGCCCAGTAATGGATGCTTTGGAACCCCTCATTGAGAGATTCCAATGGACTTTTAAGGTTTTTTTTTAATTCACCCTGTTCCTCTCTTGGTTCCCTGCCTAAAAAACATACCTAGCTATTCTCTCCTTCACAGGCACTAGACAAAGATTTTGTTCTCTCTGTAACTATACTTTTTGGGGTCTTTTAGATAGATCCACTGAGCAGGGGTACCCCAGTCACCTCCTATGTCCCTTTTCAGCATGGAAGAAGTCAGAGTGTTCAGCACCCTGATTCCCTCTTGGCAATTGGGGTAACTTCCTCAGAGGGCAATGTGATAAAAGTAGGAGCTAAAAATTGGCTAGGCAGTTTAGGGTCAAGACCTCCCCCCCCAAAAAGAACCAGTTTCTTTCTCAGCTGAGAGCTTAGGACTTCCTGGATCTTCCAGTGGACTTAACCTTCTGGTTGCTCTGAATTGTGGCTCATACATCCTTAACTCGCTTGTCAGATTTATTGACCAGTAGGCAAATTCCATTAAAATCATGGTGCTAAGGACCCAATACAACCCCCCCCCCAGCAGAGATCATTCCATCTTGGAGACACCAACTGTAGTTAACTCTTGTGAAATTCCCTCAAGGATTTGAAGGCCACATAACGAGAGGGAGAGGTGAGTGGTGACCCCAGGTTTTCCTCATTCTGTCTGACCCCCTACCAAGTCCTCAGTATTACATGTCTACATTGTGAACTTGGTGACATTATTAAAGGCCCCTGGTCACAACAGTTTATTAACTACACCTTGACGCTTGGTTCTCAAATTATCCCCCCTAACTCTACCTGCCCTGAGGTCATAACCTTCAATTCTAGCTTTGTTTCACAGGTGTGATCTAAGCTAAAGTCCATTTTTGATCCTGTTACATTGGTCACCTGGGGCATCCTCTACCTCCTGGCCTTTCTCTGCCTTTTTCTCTTCAGGTGTCTGTTTTGCTTTGCCCATAGTCAATGCCAGGTCAACAAAACAATGGCCCAGGTCCTCTCAGCAATGGTCAATGGAGACTCTGCATGCACTTCTCCCGATGAGGTGATTCGCATCTGGCTCTCATCCATCCACAGTTCATGGGAATGAGCTTGTCTTTCCCCTCTGCGGTACTGCTTCTGGCCTCTTTCTTCGGTGGCTGGCCAGTCAAAGACAGGTGAGACCCTGAAAAACGAGGGCAACCTAAGACAGACACAGTCAAATGTCGGAATGCCAGAGGTGGGGTCAACAAGGTTCGGGCATAGCACCTGAGCTCCCATTGGACCACTCCTCATGCAAAATTAAATACAAAGGGTGGAAATGTAGTAGCCAGTATGCTGAGAATTATACACGTGCAGAGCTTGTCCCTCATCAACCTAACCTGCCCGAGGCAGGAGAGACCATACAAGCAGTGTTGCAGACCTGGGCCAATCATAAGGTGACAAGAGGAGAGTGTGAACAGTACATAACCCCTAACCCTGCCCCCAATAAATGAGTCTATGACAGCTCGCCCTTTCTGCATTGACCCCATTCCCAGGGTCTGTGTCTTGACTCTGTGCCCCTCACCCCCTTTCCTTGGGTCAGATCCTGAAATTCCCCAGCAGGCCTGGGGGATTGTCTACAAATATCAACACCAGAATAAACCCAACTATCTACAAGAACACGTGGAGACTAAACAACACTCTCCTGAATAATGAATGGGTCAAGGAAGAAATAAAGAAAGAAATACATTCCTGGAACTAAATGAAGAACATACTATAAGACAGCAAAACCTATGGAATACTTTAAAAGCAGTCCTAAGAGGGAAGTTTATACCCCTCAATGACTACATTAAAAAAACAGAATGAGGACAAATAAACGAACTAACACTGCAGCTAAAAACACATGACAGACAACAACAAAAGAACCCTAAACCCAACAGATAAGAAGAAATCACAAAAATCAGAGCAGAAATCAATGAAATAGAAACAAAGAAAACAATACAAATAATCAAGGACTCCAAAAGCTGATTCTTTGAAAGGATAAACAAGATAGATAGACCCCTAGCCCAGTTACCCAAAAGAAAGAAAGAGCAACTCCAAATCAACAGAATTCATGATGAAAAGGGAAACATCACAACAGAAAAAAGATCCAGGCAATCATATGAGAATACTTCAAAAACCTATACTAAGTTTGAAAACCTAAGAGAAATGGATGACTATTTGAAATCCTGGAATTCATCAAAGCTTAACCAAGAAGAGATTGACAGCTTAAATGGACCCATAATATATGAGGAAATTGAAAATGTAATAGTAAACCTCTTAACTAAAAATAGCCCAGGCCCAGATGGTTTTATGGCAGAATTCTATAAAATATTTAAAGAAGACTTACAACCATTATTACTAAAACTTTTCAGAAGGATACAAGCAGAGGGAAACCTCCCAAATTCCTTCTACAAAGCCAACATCACTCTATTACCAAAACCAGGCAAAGATACAACCAAAAGAGAAAACTATAGACTATCTCATTAATGAACATAGACACAAAAATTCTCAACAAAACACTTATAAACTGCATACAGACCCACATCAAAAAGATCATCCATGATGTGATGACCAAGTTGGATTCATATCAGAAATGCAGGGATGGATCAACATATGTAAATCAATAAAACACATAAATGGACTGAAAGACAAAAAACACACGATCATCTCAATTGATGCAGAAAAAACTTTCAACAAAATCCAGCATCCCTTCATGCTTAAAGTCCTAGAGGGAACTGGACTGGAGGGAACATTCCTCAATGTAATCAAAGCCATAAACAACAAACCCACAGCCAACATCATCCTAAATGGAGAAAAGTTAGAAGCATTCCCCTTAAAGGCAGGAACACAGCAAGGCTGCCCCCTATCACCACTCCTCTTCAATATAGTGCTTGAAATACTTGGTAGGGCAAAAAGGCAAGAAAGGGAAATTAAAGTAGTACTAATTGGAAAAGAGGAAGTCAAACTATCCCTCTTTGCAGATGATATGATAGTTTACCTAAGGGATGCTAAAAACTCCAGAAAACTCCTAGAAATGATTAAAAGGTTCAGTAAAGTGGCAGGATACAAAATTAACCTAGGAAAATCAGCAGCCTTTCTTTACACCAATAGCAAGCAACTGGAGAAGGAATACAAGAAGACCTTCTTTCCCACTCACAATAGCCACAAAAGCAATAAAATTCCCAGGAACAACCTTAACCAAAGACACCAAAGACACCAAAGATATCTACAATGAAAATTTTAAACACCCAAAGAAGATTGAAGAAGGCAGCAGAAGATGGAAAGACCTCCCATGCTCATAGATTGGAAAAATTAATATAGTAAAAATGTCCATCTACCCAAATTAATATACAGATTCAGTGAAATCCCAATTAAAATTCCCAAAAGTTTCTTCACAGACTTGGAAAAAAATCCTTAAATTCATATGGGAAAACAAAAGACCCCAAATAGCCAAAGTGACCCTGAGTGAAAAGTGCAATACAGGGACGATCACTATAGCAGACTTCAAACTATATTACAGGGCTAGCTATAGTCATAAAAACAGCCTGGTACTGGCACAAAATCATACCCATAGACCAATGGAACAAAATTGAAAATCCAAACTTGAGCACATACAATTTTGGCCACCTCATATTTGACAAAAGGGCCATAAAGACTCAATGGAGGAAAGAGCATCTTCAGCAAATGGTGTTGGCAAAACTGGATCACCATTTGTAGAAGAATAAAATTAAACCCCTACCTCTCACCCTGTACAAAAATCATCTCCAGGGGCTGGAGAGGTGGCCTAGTGGTTAAGAGCACTGAGTGCTCTTGTAGAGGACCTGGGCTCAATCCCCAGCACCTGCATGGCAGCTGAGAACCATTTTTAACTCCAGTTCCAGGGGAATCTGACACCCTCTTCTGACCTCTGCAGCACTGCACGACATGGGTGCACAAACCTACATGCAGACAATACACATAAAAAAAATTTTAAAAATCAACTCCAAATGAATCAAAGACCTCAACATGAAACCCGAAACTCTGAAGGTGATAGAAGAAAATGTTGGCAGCAACATACAAGACATAGGTGTAGGAAAAGACTTTCTAAATCAAACAGCAGCTGAGCAAGAAATAAGGTCAACAATTGACAAGCGGGATCTCATTAAACTCAAAAGCTTCTGTACAGCAAAAGAAACAATCAATGAAGTGAAGAGAAACCCCACAGAGTGGGAGGAAACCTTCATCAGTGATACGTCTGATGGAGAATTAACAGCCAGAATATATAAACTACTCAAAAAACAAAGATGTAAGAAAACAAACAACGCACTCAAGAGATGGAGTAAAGAGCTGAACAGAGACTTCACAAGTGAGGAAATAAAGATGGCTGAGAAACATATTAAAAAGTGTTCAACATCA
The DNA here is from genome assembly GCA_009823505.1 of Rhizomys pruinosus. Taxonomy (NCBI): domain Eukaryota; kingdom Metazoa; phylum Chordata; class Mammalia; order Rodentia; family Spalacidae; genus Rhizomys; species Rhizomys pruinosus. The sequence goes on from VZQC01005840.1 coordinate 1,818,660, forward strand.
TTAATAATTAAGGAAATGATAATTAAAACCACTTTATTATTTTTTTTTAATTGTATTTATTTATTTATTTTTAACAAATCTAGACCCGTGTTCCCGCTCATTCCCCCACCCCGTCAGAGCTCGTGCATTCTGCCAAACATGCTTTCCATCTCTTAGTCTTTCTCAATATTTTCCATGGGGACGTTGACTGTTTTGAGCAGAAGTTCACTGTTTCAGTCAGTTCTTTGATGCAGTATTTTCTGTTGTTGTTGTTGTTTCCAAAATGCATTATGTCCAACTGCTTTGTACAGAAGCTCAGGGGGCCCTACACAAGAAATACTTACAACTGGGTAATTGGCACTAGCATCCACAGATGAGGGATACCATTCGTCGTTTGTTTTTCTGGGACTGTGTTACTTCACTCAGCATGATGTCCTCTAGCTCCAGCCATTTTCCTGCAAAGCTCNAGGAAAGATTATGACAATTTAAAAATACACAAAAATGGAACAACCAGGAGCTGTGTGACACTATGAAAAGATCAATACACCTCCCCCCCGCTCTATAGGAATCGAGGAAGGAGAAGAATCCCAAAGAGAATAAGGTATTGACCAGATCTTCAACTAATAATAGATGCAAACTTCCCCAAACTAAAAGGACAATCTAATACAATACAGAACAGCACATAGAACTACCAAATGGACAGACAGAGTCAAAAGAAATTCTCCACGTCATCTCATAGTTAAAATGCTGGACACGCCAAAACAAAGAGAGAATTCTAAAGCACCAAGAGAGAAACGACAACAAGTGACCTATAAGGGGAAACCCTGTCAGAAATAACAACGGACTTCTCACACAAACGATTGAAGGCAAGAAGAATAACATGAGCAAAGCATTCCAGTGTGTGAGGGATACAATGGATGTCAAGCCCAGGTTACTATACCCAGCAAAAATGTCATCATAGTGGAAGGAGAGAGGAAAATCTTCCATGACATATAACAACTTGAAAGCATACATGTCCGGGCAAAACCAACCCTTCAGAGAATACTGAAGCAATCAAAGAACAGAAGAAAGGACAACCCAACCCCAGGCAACTAGAGGAAGAAATCAATAAAAGCATAACTGCATGAGTAGACACCTAAATCAAAACCGCAGATGGATATAAGGCTCAAAGGAAGCACACAAAACCTATCAGTCATAACCATAAATATTAATGGACTAAATTCCCCAATCAAAAACGACATAGCTGGAGACTGTGATTAGGAAACAAACCATCGATATGCTGTCTGCAAGAACACATCTTACCTTACAAAGGAGCAGGCACTCAGCCTTAAACGTGAAGGGGATGGAAAAAAATAATTCAAGCAAATGGTACCAAAGATATCAGGTGTTCCTATTTAATATCGGATTAAAATAGATTAAGTAAAAAGAAATCAGAAGCAGACGAAAGAAGGCCATTACATTTTCATCAAATGAACAATCATTGCCAAGAAGATTTCACAATTATGGAATATATATGCCCAAATTCTGGTGCACCAAACTTTATAAGGACAATTCTCCAGGACCACAAAGTCACAGACTAACCCCAGCACACTCATAGTAGGAGATTCAATACCCCACTGAGTCCTTTGGATAGGTCAAAGGACAAAGAATAAACAGAGACGCATCTGAAACTGAACGATATGATACACCACATGGCCCTCATAGACCTCTACCGAACATTCCATCCTAATTACAGAAGAATACACTTTCTACTAGCACCCCACGGAACATTTCTCCAAACTCGACCCCACTTCCTGGGACACAGAAGAAACCTTCTACAAATACAAAAAGATTGAAATTAATTTCATGCATCCTGTCAAACCACAGTGCAATGAAGCTCAATATTAACATCAGGACAAGCCCTCCTGCCTTACAAGAAACATCATTGAGACATACCAAACACCACTTCTTTCGAATAATGAATGGGTCAAGGAAATAGATAAAGAAAGAAATAAAAACATTCCTGGAACTAATATAATGACACATGGCACTATGAAGACAAGCAAAACTCGATGGAATACTTAAAAGCAGCCAGAGAGGGAAGTAGTTTAAGCCTCATGGTGCTACATGTAGAAAACAGAATGAGGACAAGGATAGAGTACGACTAAACACTGCTAGCAGAGAAAAGCATGGAAGAACAACACAAGGAACCCTAAACGCCCAACGACAGGAAAGAAGAAATACAAAAATAGAGCGAGAAATCAATGGATCCCTGGAATAGAATTCAAAGAAAAACAATACAAAAATGCAAGGAAGCTCCAAAAGCTTGGGTCTGGGAAAGAGATAAACAAGTGACAGACCGCAGCCAGAGTAACCAAAAGAAAGAAGGAGAGCAACTCCAAATCAACAATCGTGGGAGGAAAAGGGAAAGCATCACAAAGGAAAGGACAAAGAGCAAGCAAGCGATGGGAAGTAGGCAAGAAACCATAAAAGTTGGAAATCGTAGAGAAAGGATGATATTTGAAATCCTGGGAGACCTACAATCAGAAGCGAACCAAGGAGATGACCAGGGGATACAATGACCCAGTAGATAAAGGAGTAATAGATGAGATGGTAATAGTAGAAGAACGCTCTAACATAAAAAAGCCCAGGCCCAGACGGTTGTACCTGGCAGAATTCCTATTAAAACATTGTCAAAGAGACTTACAAACATACAATATTTACTCAAGATTTCAAGAAGGATACAATAGAGGAAACTCCCCAAATTCCTCTATGAAAGCAACATCACCTATTACCAAAGACCAGGCAAAGATACAACCAAAAAGGAGAAGAATCTATATGACCATCTCCCATCATGACACAAGATGCACAAAATTCTACAACGAAAACACTATAACTGACATGACAGACCCACATCAAAGATCATCCATGAGTCATGCACGCAAGTGGATTCAATACAGAAATGAGGATGGTCAACTACAACAAATTTACACATCAATAAACACATAAAGGCGAACAAAAAACACACAATCATACGCAATTGGATGCGAAAAGCTTTGAACAAAATCCAGCATCACTTCATGCTTTACAGTCCTGAGGAATCTGGATCTGGAGGGACACTTACCTCAATGTAGCAAAGCACATACACAAACCCCAGCCAATCACATCCAAATGGGAGAAAAAGTTACGAACATTCCCCTTGAAGGAGGAACCGGCAAGGCTGCCCTCTATTCAACACTCTCTCCTTCAATATAGTGCTTGAAACTACTTGGTAGAGCAAAAGGCAGAGAAAGGATATTAAAGGAGTGTACTAAGTGGAAAAGAGGAAGTCAAAACTATCCCTTTGCATATTGAGGTATAGTTTACTAAGAGATGCAAAAAACTCCCCAGCTGACAACTCCTAGGAACTGATTAACAAGTTCAGAAAGTGGCAGGATTACCAAATTAACCTTAGGAAAATCAAGACCCCTTTCTTAACCAATCATGCACTGGAAGAGGAATCAAGAAGACCTTCTCCATTACATACCACAGCAATATCCCTAAAAACCTAGTAACCAAAGTGACACAAAACTACCAAAGACATACTACAAGCTCTAAAAAATTTTAAAATCTAAACAGTTAAAGAAGAATTGAAGAAGACCTGCAGAAGAATGGGAAAACCTCCCTCTGCTCATGATGAAAAATTAAATATAGTAAAAATGTCCATTTACCAGAACTGTATATTTAAGACAAATCCCAATCAAAATCCAAGAGTGTTCTTCACAGGACTTGAAACAAAATTCTTAAATTCATATTGAGAAACAAAACGACCCCCTAATAGACCAAAGTATCCTGAGTGAAACGTGCTAGACGAGGGACATCTCTATAAGATCTTCAAACTATACTTACAGGCTCATATTATACAAAACAGCTGTGGTACTTGCAGCAAAAACAGAACTCTGACCAATGGAACAATGAACCTGACAGAATTCAATCTGAGCACATATCAATTCTGCCATCTCATATTTGACAGGGGGCCAGTAAATCTCAATGGAGGAAAAGACAGCATCTTCAGCAAGTGGTGTTGGCTAAAACGGATCAACCTTGTACGAGAAAGGAAAATAATAAACCCCTACCTCCACCTGCTGTACAAAAAGTCACTCCAGATGGATTAAAAGACCTCAACGTGCAACCCAAACTCTGAAGAATGATAGAAGAAAAAGTTGGCAGCAGACCTACAAGACAAGGCGTAGGAAAAGATCTTCCTAAATCAGACAGCAGCTGACAGAATTAAGGTCACAATTGACACATGGGACCTCATCAAACTCAAAAAGTTCTGTACATCAAAAGAAACAATCACAGGAAGAAGAGAAAATCCACAGAGTGGTGAGAAACCTTCACTGCAGATCATCTGACAAAGCATGATTTCCAGAAGATTAAACTCTCAAAAAACAAAGAAAAATTACAACAACGATGACCCGCTCAAGAGATGGAGCAAAGAACCGAACAGAGACCTCCACCAGCGGGAATTAGAGAGGGGGGAACCACCTCAAGAAAAAACGGCTCAAACATCAACTAATCTTAAGGGAATGCAATTATAACACCCACTGTTAAGATATCATCTTACTCCAGAAAGACCGGCTAGGATCAAGATTAGGAAACCAAATGATACCAAGTGGGAGAGGTTGTGGGGAAAAAAGGGGAAACATTCATCCATTGCTGGAGGGAATGTCAACTCGTACAGCCACTATGGGAAAGCAGTGCTGGAGAAACCTGTTGGAAGACATTGGATCTTCATGAACGTTGCCACCCGACCCAGCCCATACCACTTCCTGGGCATGTACCATCAAGACTTACGCCACAACCGAGTGCTACATTGCACGGCCATGTTTATTTCGCTCTCTTCACACTAGCAAGAGCTGGAACCACCTAAATGCCCTTCAACTTGCGACAATGAAGAGAAGATAAATGGGTACATTCTACACAATGGTAGTTCTATTGCAGCAGTAAAAGAAAGCGACTCACGGTCTTCCCCTCTTCCTGCCGCTGGGCTCAAGAGATCTCAAATCTCAAGAGTCACACAAGCGTGCCTTTAATACCGGCTGGGAGGATAACTCCGCCCCCACAGCCACCAGATCTAATCAAGCCAAAGACCACACCTTTAATCCCAGCTGGGGGGACAACTCCAACCTCACAGCCACAAAGGCCAATCAAACCAAAGACAGCAGGACCAAACGATCAGCAATCAGCTCGCCAAGGCACCCAGTTCCTACCTGTCTTCCCCTCTTCCTGCCGCTGGGCTCAAGAGATCTCAAATCTAAAACCACTTTAAGATATCATCTTACTCCAATAAGACTGGCTAAGATCACAAAAACAAAAGACACCAAATGCTAGAGAGGATGTGGGGAAAGGGGAACACTCATCCACTGCTGGTAGGAATGTAAACACATACAACCACTGTGGAAAGCAGTGTGGAGAAGCTTTTAAAGGCTCAAAATGAGCCTACCATCTGACCCAGTCATACCACTCCTGGGTATATACCCACAAGACTCATCCTACTGCAAAGATACATGCACATCTATGTTTATTGCAGCTCTCTTCACAATAGTGAAGAGCTGGAACCAACCCAAATGCCCCTCAACCAATGAGTGGATAGAGAAAATGTGGTACATCTACACAATGGAGTTCTTTGCAGCAGTAAAGAAAGATGACATCATGAACTTTGCAGGTAAATGGATGGAACTAGAAGACATTATGCTAAATGAAATGGTATCCCTCATCTGTGGGTGCTAACATCAAATACCTAGTGGTAAGAAACTGAGCTATCTATCTATCTATCTATCTATCTATCTATCTATCTATCATCTATCTATCTATCTATCTATCATCTATCTATCTATCTATTATCTATCTATCTATCTATCTATCTATCTATCTATCTATCTATCTATATTTTTTTCTTACCTGAAAGCAACTGTACCATTATAATGTGAATACCTTAATGGGATCTAAAATTAACCTACCACTTATTTTCAGACTTTGTAATTATGGTATATGGGGGGAGGGTATGTATGCATATGTTAGAGTAATATGAAATTAAAGGGGAAAATGTGAATGCCAAAAAAGGAAAAAACACAAATAAATGGATGATTTTAAAAATAAATAAAATAAAGTAAATCTTGCAAAAACAAAAAGTCATCAAACTCCCATGCCTGCTTTCTGTCCTCTGGATCCATGGCCTCCTTGCCTAGTTAGCAATTTCCTTTCTGTGATTAAATCCATTCGATGGAACATTTTAAATCAGCTTTAATTGAAAGCTTGCTGTGTTTTAAAAATACTACATTTCTTTATGTATGTGATTTTTTTCCACCCTAACACTATTTTTAAACAGAAGAGTTTGTGTGTGTGTGTGTGTGTGTGTGTGTGAAAGCAGTATGTAAAATTTTGTCTGCCCCATTATTATCTGGAGGTAATTTCCCCCCTAGTTATAGCATCACCTGTTGATAACCTGGGAAGCATTCTAAATATTTTTAAATACTATGTAAAGAACTATCTTAATTAAATGTAATGTATCCTTTAGAACTTCAATGAGCCATAAAATCAGCTTTTCACCTTGAAGTGTGTGATCACTAATTTCGCATGTATACTAGCAACAGGCAGCCATAAAGTTGAAATCTGAACAGTCTTAGAAGTTCTGTGCTGCCTTCCCCCATCTCCCAATCTTATATGGCATGCTTGAGCTCTGAATTTTATTCCTTTTTGTGTTCTAGATGGCTCCAGGTACATGTAATAGAAGGCTAAAAGAAGCTACTCTAATTAATATTTGTGCTATATAGTGAATGAATCCACCAAAATGTGGGTGAAAATTTAATGGCTACGGTGGACCTATTAGGACTGCATGTTCAACAGGGGAGGACTGGTTGGCATGAATTGTGTGAGACCCAGCCAGAATATTATATTTGAATACAGCTATAGGCATGTGCTGAATGTTATGCTTTCTATTTATTGGCCTTTTTCCTACTTATGAGACAAGAGTAAGTAATGTTCCCCTCCTAGGAGAACATTAGCTATTTCCATTTACTCTGATGAGGCATAAAACTAGGAAAAACACAGCTCTGTATTTTCTCTGGATATTTACATACACATTACACCCACTCCTCAAGGCTCTATAAACAACATATTCAGATATTCCCAAAGAGGAAGGTAAAAAAATTATACAGGCAAGGGTAGCCAATAGTTTCAGATAAACCTTCAACTATACTCAGTTGGAAACAAACATTTCTAGCCAAAAAATTGAGTCAAGAGGAGAATCTGGTTCAAACGAGGGTGTCTTTTCTCTTATGTTTTTGCAAGACTTGTTCCATTTTCCACAGACTAAATTTTTTTTTCAACTTTTTAATTAAACTTAGGTGTTCTAGTCAGAGATGCCTTTTAAGACACAGTATGCTGTCCACCATCTGAAGAGTGAAGCTGTGTTCACTTCTAGAAGGCTCCTTCCTTGAACTGCCCCTGCTACATGGTGAAAGGAGTTTCTCTCCTTGGTCTAGACCTTTCTGCCCCTGTCCCCGAGCTACAGGAGGCACCCAGGGAAGACTAAGGACACAAAATGACACCACCATTCCTTTGAGAAGTGTCTGGGGCAGATGCTTTGGTGGTTCTTAAGAAATAATAGGATGTAGCTGGGTGTGGTGGTGTACACCTTTAACCCCAGCACTGGAGAGGTGGAGGCAGGTGGATCTCTGTTAGTTCAAGGCCAGCCTGGTCGACATAGAGAGTTCCAGGACAGCTGGGGCTGCAGGAAGACCCTGTGTCAAAAAGACAAAAAAAAGGTTTTCGCTGTTTCTAGACAGGGTCTTCCTGGCAGCCAAGGCTGTCGGGAACTCACTTGTTGGCCCAGTCTGGTCTCAAAGTCAGGACAATCCTCTGCATCAACCTTCCAGGTCCCAGGGCTGCTGCAATGCCTGAATCTGTTACCCTTATTTTTAAGGGTCATGCTTTGTGTATGTGTATACATGTGTGTGTGTGTACACATACATGTGTGTGTACACATACATGGGGAAGCCAGGGGTTTCTGTCTGATATCTTCCTCAATTACTTACTTTTTTTGAAACAGGGTCTCTCACGGTGCCTGGAGGTCACTAATTCAGCTGGCGCACCTGGCCACCCAGTGCACCTGGCCACCCAGCCCAGGAATTCTCCTGTTGGATCTTCCCAGTGCCCAGCTTTCATGTGGGTGCTGAGGATGCCAACTCGGTGCTCTTGCTTCCACACCAAGCACTTTCCCAAGCGACCCATCTGCTGGGCTGCAGGGTCATGCTTTTTTGGTAGGAATGGGGCAAAGACCAAAACCAACAGGCCCGTGTTTTCCTCTCCCTGAGCGGGGGAGAGCCGGGAGCTTTCCAAGCTTGGCATGGTCCCCTAGGCCGCTAGCTTAGCTCCAGCCTCATTACCATTCCTGGTTCCTTCCCAACTGCTACGCAGCCTGCTCTCCAGTCTGGCTGGCTCAGTCACGTCCACCCGGATTCATCATTCCAAAGCCCAGTTCTAATTGTGTCTTTCTTTGTTTGGGACTGGAGCTGGCAGAATTTAGTCTGTGGGCCAGATCCAGCCTGCAGGCAGAATTCAATACTTGTATAGGATGCAAGCTAAGAATAAGTTTTTATATCTTAAATAGTGGTTGTCCGCCAGATGTGGTGGATCATGAGTTCAAGGCTAGCCTGGGCTATGGAGTGAAATTCAATTTCACAAAAATACAAGAAGAAAAATCAAGAGAGAGAAAGATTGAAGATGAAGAAGGTGTCAAGAAGCCAGAGGCTGGCTGACTCTAGGGGCTCTGCTGGGCCGGCAAAGACGACTGTCCCTGATGGGCAAAGGACATCCTGAATCTGGGGGCCGATGGTGGGTGCAGTCTGGTGAGTACTTCATGTCAGCATGACCTAGAGACTTCAGTGTGAAGGCTTCTGGTTTCTTAGGGTGATCCGAGGAATAGAGTCTGGTGAGCGTGCACAGGGCTGCAAGCCAATGAATGAGTACTGTCAGGTGTGACTGGGCCTACCTTTCATGAAACCATTCTTTAAATTTTGATCTTTTTCCGAGCAAACAGGATTTAGGAGAACCCTAGCGGACCGGGCAGTGACAGCTAGCCTGGAACTTGCTTTGTAGAGCAGGCTGGCCTTGAACTCACAGAGATCCCCCTGCCTCTGCCTCCAGAGTGCTATGATTAAAGGCATTCACCACCACAGCCTGGCTTTTGTTTGTTTCAAGGCTGTATCTTAGGGACTGGAGAGATGGCTCAGTGGTTAAGGGCGCCAACTGCTCTTGCAGAGGACCCGGATTCTATTCCCAGCACCCACATAATGGCTAAGAACCATCTTTAACTCCAGTTCCAGGGGAATCCAACACTCTCTTCTGACCTCTGCAGCATTGCACGACATGGGTGCACCAACCTACATACAGACAGTACATTCATACACATAAAAAATAATAAATAGCCAGGCATGGTGGCACACACCTTTAGTCCTAGCACTCGGGAGGCAGAGGCAGGTGGATATTTGTGAGTTCAAGACCAGCCTGGTCTACAGAGTGAGTTCCAGGTCAGGCAGGGCTACAGGGAGACCCTGTCTCGAAAATACCAAAAATAAATAAATAAATAAATAAATAAATAAATAAAATCTTTAAAAAAATAAAATAAAGACTTAAAATAATAAATAAATAATTTAATTAATAATAAATTAAAATTTTTTTAATTAAATAAAAGAATGTATCTTAGCTGGGTGTGGCGGTTCATGCCTTTAATCCCAGCATTTGAGATTAAACAAACAAACTGGCAGTATCTTGTTATGTAGCCCAGGTTGGTCTAGAATTTGCAGTAATCCTTTTACCTCTGAATGCCAAGGCCTAGGATTACAAGCATGTGAAACCAAGCCTGGCTTTATGTGGTTGAGTAGAACACGGTCTTCCCAGAAAAACAGTGTCCATCTTCATCAGATCACTCCTGCCTTTGAAAGGATCTGTTGGGAACTGGTTGATGGTGATGTTCCCCATGGAAGGAGAAGGTGGGGAGCAGACCCTCCCCTGGGATTCCAGGTGCCTTCTTCCATGCTGGGTGATGACCTTGCAGTATGGCAACTTTGGGGTCTGCCATGCTCCGTCATCCATGCTCCGTACTTTGGTTTGTTGGGAGGTTGTGAGTTGGGGTAGATCCTTTGCACTTCCCCAGAGAAGGAATTCTTGGAGTATTTACAAGGCTGTGGAGATGGCTCAGCAGTTTACATCACTTGCTCTGCCAGCAGCCTGACTTAGGTTCCCGGCTGCTCCAGATCTGACACTGTCTTCTGAACTTCAAAGGCACCCGCACATGTATTGTACACACACACACACACACACACACACACACACACAAATATAATAAAAATAAATCTTAAGGGCTTAGAGAGATGTCTCAGAGGTTAAGAATGCTTATTGCTCTTCCAAAGAACCTGACTTCAAGGGGTTGGAGAGATGGCTCCGTGGTTAAGAGCACTGGCTACCCTTGCAGAGGAAATGGGTTTGAGTCCCAGCACCCACAAAGTGACTAACAACTGTCTGTAAGTCCAGTAATGGGAATCTGACACCCTCTTCTGGCTGTCACTCACAACAGATGTACACATGAATAAAAAATAAAATTAAAGCGGGGCATGGTGGCGCACGCCTTTAATCCTAGCACTTGGGAGGCAGAGGCAGACAGATCTTTGTGAGTTCAAGGTCAGCCTGGTCTACAGAGTGAGTTCCAGGACAGCTGGGGCTACAGGGAGACCCTGTCTCAAAAAACCCAAAAAATAAAATAAAATTAAATTAAATTAAATTAAAGCCCGGTATGGTGGCTCCTGCCTTTAATCCCAGCATTCGGGAGGCAAAGACAGGTAGATCTCTGTGAGTTCAAAGCCAGCCTGGTCTACATATCAGGTTCCAGGCCAGCTGGGGCTACAGGAAGACCCTGTCTCCAAATGAGCTCAACAAGAAGAGCCTGACACTGCACAGGAGAAGGCTACAGAAGGAGGAAGTGCTGCCTAGAGTTCAGTAGATCACAGGTGAGATGCTGAGGTCCAGTTTTGGCCCCAGGCTCATAGCACAGATGAAGGGAAAGGAAGTCATAGGGGAGGCAGACGTCAGATCTGAAGCAGACAGGTGGGTTGTTATACATCCCCCCACCCGAGACATCAAAGACACCAGAACCCAGGGGTGAGCTGGGAGAGTGGAGCTGGACCTACAGGGAAGCCAGAAAGGCAGAGATAGGTCTCCAAGAGTAGCCTGGAAGATGGTCTGACAAGCCTCTGGGCTGGCTTCAGGGGACAGGGAAGGGGAAAGGAGGGGCAGCCTCAGCAGGGAGGGACATAGGTTCCCCAGGAGGAGTTTGGTTCAAAATAAATTGTTGGTTGAGAAACCAAACCATGGCTTGCTTTGCTTCCTGAGAAATCAATAACCCAGTATGAAAACATATCTGGATGTTTCCCACAAACATGGTCTATGTTTCCTTTTTAAAATTTTTTAAATATTTTATTTATTATTTTTAGTGTATGAGTATATTGGCACTCATGTTGTGCAATGCCCATGAAGGTCAGTAGAGGGCGTTGGATTCCCTGGAACTAGAGTTAAGGACGGTTGTTAGCTACCATGTGGGTCCTGAGAACCAAACCCAGGTCCTTTTCAAGAGCAGCCAGTGCTGACCACTGTGCCATCTCTCCAGCCCCATAGGCCTCCTTTTATATTGAGGCCCTTCTTTTTCTTTTTTTTTTAATTTAATTTTATTTATTTATTTACGTGTATGAATGTACTGTCTGCGTGCAGTTCTGTGCACCCGTGTCGTGCAATGCCGCGGAGGTCAGAAGAGGGTCCCAGATTCCCCTGGAACTGGAGTTCTCCTGGAATTGGAGTTTCAGACGGTTCTCAGCCGCCATGTGGGTGCTGGGGATCGAACCCGGGTCCGTCTGTAAGAGCGGTCGGTGCTCTCAACCGCTAGGCCATCTCTCCAGCCCCGAGGCCCTTCATTTTCATACTAGACTGGCTTGTAATGCTCTATGGCCCAGACTGGCCTCAGCCTCCTAAGCATGGGATTGTAGGCCTATCCCACAATACTGCACTCTTTAATTTATTGTATGGTCTTTGTTTTGCTTTGTTTCTTTGCTTTTTGTCCTTGTTTTGCCCTTTTGTCTCAGGGTTCTTTGGGAAGGGGTTTGGTGCTTTTAGTCATGTTTGGGTTTTTTATGGTTTTGTTGGTATGTGTTGGTGGTAGATTTTTTGAGACAGGGTCTCTGGGTAGCCCTAGCTGGCCTGGAACTCACTATGTAGACCAGGCTGGCCTTAACTTCACAGAGATCTGCCTGCCTTTGCCTCCTGAGTGCTGGGGCTAAAGGCATGCAACACGACACACCAGACTTCTGTTTGTTTATCTGATTGGTTGGTTGGTTGGTTTTGGTCTTTTTGAGACAGGATCTCCCTGTAGCCACTGTAGACCAGGCTGGTCTTGAACTCACAGAGATCCACCTGCCTCTGCCTCCAGAGTGTTGGGATTAAAGGCGTGGGCCACCAGCCCCAGTTTACTTTTTAAGTTTTTTTTTTTTTTTTTGGTTTTTTTAAGACAGGGTCTCTCTGTAGCTCTGGCTGTCCTGGAACTCACTCTGTAGACCAGGCCGGCCTTGAACTCACAGAGACCCGCCCGCCTCTGCCTCCCAAGTGCTGGGATTAAAGGCATGCACCACCATGCCCGGATGTGTTTTTTGGTTTTTTGGTTTTTTTTTTTTTT